>CAVLYW010000069.1:0-179467 GCA_963675345.1 Trididemnum clinides
GTCTTTTTTCCGGAGACGTTCTTTCTGGAAAACGGCATGCAGGTGGTTGTTGTTTCCAACCATCGCGTTCCCGTGGTTACCCACATGGTTTGGTACAAGGTGGGCTCCGCGGATGAGGAACCGGGCGAATCCGGCATTGCCCATCTTCTCGAACACCTCATGTTCAAGGGTACGCCGTCTTTCCCTGATGGCGCGTTTTCGAAAATTCTCGCCCGCAACGGTGGACGGGAAAACGCCTTTACCTATTATGATTACACCGGATACTACCAGACCGTCGCCAAGGATTTTCTCGAACTGGTCATGGAAATGGAAGCGGACCGGATGACCAATCTGGTCCTCACACCGGAACAGATTGAAACAGAGATTCTGGTGGTTCTTGAGGAGCGCCGCACGAGAGTAGATAACAGTCCCGCCGCAATTCTGGGCGAACAGATAAACGCATCCCTGTTTATCAACTATCCCTATCGACAACCTATCATCGGGTGGGAACATGAAATCAGACAACTGGATTATGATGCGCTTATGGCGTTCTACAAACGGTGGTATGCACCCAACAACGCGATCCTGATTGTTGGTGGTGATATTACCGCCGACCAATTGCGCCCGCTTGCCGAAAAGTATTACGGCTCGATCCCGCGCGCGAATATGCCTGAACGCGGGCGCCCGAGCGAACCACCGCATCACGCGGAACAGCAGGTTGTTTACCACGATGAACGCGTGCGCCAACCTTCCTGGCAGCGGGTTTACCTTGCCCCGAGCTACGTTACAGGTGCCACCGAGCACGCCTATCCGCTGGAGATTCTGGCCGATGTCCTGGGCGGCGGTTCGACAAGCCGACTGTACCGTAGCCTGATTATCGACAGGCAATTGGCCGTAAGCGCCGGCGCCTACTACGATCCCGGCGTTTTAGGCCCGGCGAAGTTCGGATTTTATGCGTCGCCCAGACCGGGTGTTGAAATGACAGAGCTCGCCGCCGCCATTGACCATGAAATTGAAAAAATATTTGAAAATGGCATTTCTCAAGAAGAACTGGAGCGCGCGGTGCGCTCCATGAACGCGAGTGCCATCTATGCACGGGACTCCCTGACAGCCGGTGCCCGGGTGTTCGGTTCCGCCCTGACGTCGGGTCAGACCATAGAAGATGTGGAAAGCTGGCCGGATCGGGTTGCCCTTGTCACCGTGGACGAGGTCACAGAGGCCGCCAAAGCTGTTTTCGTATTGAAAAACGCGGTCTCTGCCGAACTGTTGCGCAAGGAACAGGGGCCTGCTTGGAATGAGTAAAGCCGGAATACCCGTTTTCCGAAGAATTGCTGTCTTGATGCTGGGCGGATGGGTCCTGTTTTCAACCCCGGACGCCGCATCTGCCATTGACGTTCAGGAAGTCACCAGCCAGCAAGGTATTCAGGCCCTGCTGGTGGAAGACCATAGCAACCCGATTATCGCGCTTCGGCTGGCGTTTCGGGGCGGGGCGGGGCTTGATCCCGCGGGCAAGGCCGGTCTCGCCAATATGGTCTCCGGCCTGATTGATGAAGGTGCCGGTGATCTGGACAGCCAGGCCTTTCAGGGCAGACTGGAGGACCTCTCCATCACTCTGAGCTTCAGTGCATCCCATGACAATTTTCGCGGGAGCCTGACCACGTTGCGTGAAAATCGCGGCGCGGCATTTAATCTCCTGAAGATAGCGTTGTTACACCCGCGTTTCGACCCAGAGCCGATAGACCGCATCAGAAATCAAATCCTGGCCGGTATCCGAACACAATCGCAAGACCCCGACAGCATTGCCGGCAAAACACTCTTCAAAACCATTTTTGGTGAGCATCCATACGCCCGCCCGCGACAGGGCACCGAGGAAACCGTAGCGGCGATTGGTGTGAATGATCTCAAGGCATTTACAAAAAGCCGATTAGGCAAGGACAACCTTGTGGTTGGGGTTGTCGGCGCTATAACAAAAGATGAGCTGAGCGCCGCTCTCGATACGGTTTTCGGTGATTTGCCCGAACAGGCATCTCCGTGGGCGTTGCCAGAAATTCGCCCCACCCTTGATGGCGGTGTTCATTTTACCGGGCTGAATGTTGCTCAAAGCAGTATTTTGTTTGTTCAGGAGGGCTTGCGACGGTCTGATCCTGATTACTACGCCGCCTATGTTTTGAACTATATCCTGGGTGGTGGAACTTTTGTTTCTCGACTGTACACAGAAGTGCGGGAGAAACGGGGACTGGCCTATTCCGTCTATAGCTATCTCTCGCCCTATGATGTCACCGCATTGTACCTGGGAGGTGCCGGAACCGCAGCGGAGCGCGTTCAAGAAACTCTTGATGTCGTTCAGGATGAATGGCGTCGCTTGCGCGACCGCGGTGTTACCCAACAGGAACTTGATGGCGCCAAAACCTATCTAACGGGGTCATATCCGCTGAGGTTTTCGTCCAGCGGTGCCATCGCCAATATGCTCGTCGGCATTCAACTCAGTGATCTTGGATCCGACTACTTCAATATCCGAAACGATCTGATCAATCAGGTAACCCTGGACGATGTAAACCGGCTGGCACGCACGCTGATTTCTCCTGATTCGCTGACTTTTGTGGTGGTGGGGAAAAATACATCTGCGCCAACCGAATAACCCGTTGAGTCCCATATGCTTTTGCCCACAAGGCTGGTTGACGGATGGTGCGTCTGCTAGTTTTCGCCCATGATTGCAGAATCCAAAACAAGAGATAAACTTTTGAAATCCCTGAGCGTTCAGGCCGAAACGCTCGGCGGCGAACGCATTCGCAGGTTGTTCAGGGATAATCCCGATCGGTTTGATCAGTGGTCGTTCCAGAGCGGCGGGTTGTTCGTGGATTTCTCAAAGAACCTCATAGACGAGAACGCCCTGGCCACTTTGCTTGATTTGGCGCGCGCCATGGACCTGGAAGATTGGCGCAGGGCAATGTTTGCGGGCGATATTGTCAATCAATCCGAACAACGCACCGCCCTGCATGTAGCATTGAGACATTCCGGGGGAATAGAGCCTCATGTCGCCCATCCGGAAATCGAGGAACAGATTGCCGCAGCGCTCGATCAAATGGAACGTATTTCCTCTCGTCTTAGAAACGCGCAATGGATCGGTGCCGGGGGTGATCCTATCACTGACGTCGTCCATATTGGTATCGGCGGCTCCATTCTGGGTCCTTTAGCCGCTGTTCGCGCCCTCAGTTGCGATGAAGGCACATTTCCCAGGATTCATTTTGTTTCCAATGTGGATGCTTCGGCGCTGATGACTGTACTCAACAAACTGAACCCCAGAACGACCCTGATCAATATTGTTTCAAAGAGTTTCACAACCCCTGAAACCCTGACCAACGGGATGACCGCGCGGCAATGGCTTGCATCAGCGGTCCCGGAAGCGGCATTGGACAGGCATATGATTGCGATCACCGCCAATCAGGCGATGGCCAGGGAGTTCGGTATAGCCCCGGAAAACATTCTCACGTTCTGGGATTGGGTCGGCGGACGCTTTTCATTGTGGTCCACGGTCGGATTGCCGATTGCGATCGCTGTTGGCATGGACAGTTTTCGTCGATTACTGAACGGTGCGGCGGCCATGGACGCACACTTTCTGAAGACCCCTTTGAACAAAAATCTACCCGTCCTGCTTGCATTGATCGGGATATGGAATACAAATTTCCTCAACATTTCCGCCCATGCGGTACTCCCTTACGACGACCGTCTGCGACGTCTACCGGCACATATCCAGCAACTGGAAATGGAGAGCACGGGAAAGAGTGTGGACAGGCATGGACATCCGGTTGAGCAGAAAACCGCACCCATTGTCTTCGGCATGGCGGGCACCGATGCCCAACATACTTTTTTTCAGGCTGTCCACCAGGGCACCCATCCGGTTTCTGCCGATTTTATTGGATGCCTTCAGGATGACTTTGACGATACGCGCCACCACAATCAATTGCTTGCCAATATGTTTGCCCAGTCCGAAGCGCTTATGGTGGGCTGGTCCGCACCCGATGAAGAAGGCAGGAAGGAAAAAGTCTGTCCCGGAAACAGGCCGAGCACGACAATCCTTCTCGACTCCATGAGCCCCGAAAATCTGGGGATGCTTTTCGCCCTATATGAACACAAGGTCTTCGTTCAAGGTGTGGTCTGGGGTATCAACCCCTTCGACCAATGGGGTGTTGAACTGGGTAAAAAACTGGCCGGGGATATTCTTGCCGAGTTGTCAGGCAGTAAGCCGTCTGGCAACCATGATCCGTCAACATCCGCCCTGATTAGACGATATCTCGACTATCAGAGAACCCGATCATGACCCTTCGCGTTTTACCCGATACACTTGTCAACCAGATTGCGGCCGGCGAAGTGGTGGAACGGCCCTCATCCGTGGTCAAGGAGCTTGTTGAAAACAGTATTGATGCCGGTGCCAAATCCATTGATGTGGTTATCAGGGATGGTGGGCAGACCTTGATATCCGTTGATGATGACGGCGGCGGCATGAGTCCGGAGGAACTTGAGCTCTGTGTCGAACGACACGCCACATCAAAACTACCCGACGAAAATCTGGTTTCAATTGTCACGCTCGGGTTCCGGGGCGAAGCTCTGCCTTCCATTGGCGGGGTCGCACGCCTGAGCATTTTTTCCCGCACGCCGCAGGCGGATACCGGCTGGCAGATCAGTCTGGAAGGCGGCCATAAACACAACCCCGAACCCACAGCCCGAAACAAGGGCACCCGGGTTGAGGTTCGCGATCTCTTTTACGCGACACCCGCCAGATTGAAATTCCTCAAAACGCCGAGAACCGAGCAAAACCATGTTGTTGAAATTCTCAATCGGTTAGCGATGGCGCATCCGGATGTTGCGTTTACCCTTTCCGACGGCAGCCGTAGCGTGATCAATCTGGTGCCGGTTCAGGGTGACCTGTTTTCAGCGAGATTTGAACGACTGAAATCCATCATGGGACGGGAGTTCGCAGAAAACGCCCTGCACATAGACGCCGAACGGGAAAACATCCGGCTCACAGGGTTTGCATCATTGCCGACGTTGAACCGGGGCAACGCGGCGATGCAGTTCTTCTTTGTCAGTGGGCGACCGGTCCGCGACAGGTTATTGGTTGGTGCCTTGCGCGGTGCCTATCGCGACTTTCTGGCCGGTAATCGTCATCCCCTTGTCGCGCTGTTTCTCGATATCCCGCCTGAACAGGTTGATGTCAACGTCCATCCGGCAAAGACCGAAGTACGGTTCCGGGATGCGGGCCTCGTTCGCGGGCTGATTGTCAGCGCCCTGAAACATGCGCTGGCCGCCGCGGGCCACCGCGCCGCTACAACGACCGCCGGCGCGGCCCTCGGTGCATTTCGCCCGGGGGCTACCCCATCCTCGCCAGCCATAGGAGCCTATTCTTTGCCACGGGCAACGACAGGCCCCGGCCACCGCAGCCCGGGCCTGATGGAAGGAAACACCGCTTTTCACCAGCCTTTTCCCAACCTGAATGACCAACCCGATGCCCGCCCACCGGAACCATTTGCGAATATAGAAACACCCTATAGCGCCGCCGATCAGCAAGCCAATGCCTACCCCTTAGGCGTGGCGCGCGCGCAATTGCATAAAACCTACGTTGTTGCACAAACGCACGATGGAATCGTCATCGTCGATCAACATGCCGCGCACGAACGACTGGTTCATGAACGGATCAAGAAATCTCTGGCTGAGGATGGTGTCGCCCGTCAGGGTCTGCTTATTCCGGAGGTTGTCGAGATGGATCAACCCGCCGTAGACCGTGTCATGGCGCGCGCGGCGGAACTGGCGGAACTGGGCCTGATTATCGAATCCTTCGGCGCGGAAACGATCGTTGTTCGGGAAACCCCGGCGCTCCTAGGTGAGATGAATGTCAAAGCCCTGCTACAGGATCTGGCGGACGACCTAGCAGAGCTCGAAGATACCATCGCGCTGAAAAACCGTCTGGGCGACGTTTGTGCAACCATGGCCTGTCACGGCAGTATCCGGGCCGGACGGCAACTGAACGGCGAGGAAATGAACGCCTTGTTACGGGAAATGGAAAATACGCCGCATTCCGGGCAGTGCAGCCACGGGCGTCCCACGTATGTAGAGCTTAAACTAGAGGACATCGAAAAACTGTTTGGCCGCCGATGAACGCTCACCGGGGGCGCATAAAAGATACCCGCGTGTCACCAAAATCCCGCTGATCCAGCAACACCACACACTCAAGCCCAGCGACTGTTGCTGCTTTTTCCGCCTCCACGACGATCATAGCCTTTGGGCTGATCCACTGTTTCGCTATGAGCCGTGGCAGCCCGTATGAGATGAGCCGTTGGCCATAGGGAGGGTCGAGAAAGGCAATATCGGCACCGCCATCCAGCTCTGCCGTCGGATTGGACAGGCGCCTGGCGTCCTGACCAATCACGCGAACCTTTTCCTCGATACCGAACCGCCGGGCGTTTTCCTGTATGCATTGCCGCGCACAGGCGGCGCGCTCAACAAAGACACCGAAGGCGGCACCGCGAGAAAGGGCTTCCAACCCCAATGCGCCCGAGCCTGCAAATACATCGAGAACAAGAGCCCCGCCGAAATCCACGTGGTGCCGCCCGCCCACGAGGATGTTGAAGATTGATTCCCGAACGCGATCAGATGTCGGGCGGGTCGCGCCGCCTTTTGGCGTAACCAGCTTCCTGCCACCGAATTCACCCGCAATTACGCGCATTGCCCAACCCGCTTCGTAAACTAGCTCAGGTCCAGGGTGGCAGGAACACTGTCTTTAAGCACACGCCGCGCGACGACAGCCACAGCGCCTTTTTCCATTTTGCCAAGTTGAAAAGGGCCATACCCCGTTCGGATCAGCCGGGATACAGAGAGCTCAAGATGCTCCATCACTTTTCGGATTTCTCTGTTTTTACCCTCCGTCAGGGAAACCGAGAGCCAGGCATTGGCACCAAGCTTGCGGTCCAGCTTTGCCGTGATGGCACCATATCGAATACCGGATACCGTGACGCCTTTCACCAACTGTTTCAGGGACTTTTCACTTACCCGACCATTAACACGAACCCGGTATCGACGAATCCAGCCGGTTTCGGGTTTTTCCATGTGCCGGGCCAGTTCACCGTTGTTGGTCAGCAGCAAAAGCCCCTCGGAAGTCATATCGAGACGACCTACAGTGACAACACGTGGAAGATGGTGCGGCAATCGCTCAAAGATTGTCGGGCGGCCCGCCGGATCATTGTTACTGACGAGCAGGCCCGCGGGTTTGTGATATCGCCAGAGCCTGGTTTCCTGTCGCGCGCCAATAACCGTGCCATCAACGCTAATGGTTGCGCTCTTTCCGACCTTGAAGGCCGGAGAGTCCAATGTCACGCCATCAACCACAACCCGTCCCTCGGCGATCCAGCGTTCAGCCTCACGCCGCGAGCACAGTCCGGCACGCGCCATGACCTTGGCAATCCGGTCCCCGGAACCAGGCGCGACGGCGGCGGTATCTTTCGTACCCTGATTGTCCTGTTTCACGGGTAATCCATCGATCTGTCATCCCCGCGCGGAGACTATCAGGATTCTCTGTTTGCGCAACGTCGATGACCTTGACTCTGACCTTGACCTTGACCAGGACAATTCCAATCTGCACGGTATCGCCATGAACGCCACAACCTGCAAATCTACCCGATTCATGGAACAGGCCATGAGGTTGGCGCAAGAAGCCTTCGATACGGGCGACGTGCCCGTGGGGGCCGTGATTGTTCACGCGCCTACAGGCACGGTCGTATCAGAGGCCCGCAATGAAAAAGAATACCGTTATGATCCGACCGCCCATGCAGAGATTCTGGCCATTCGCGCGGCGTGCGACAATAGACAATCCCCGCGTCTTCAGGACTGCGACATGTACGTCACCCTGGAGCCCTGCGCCATGTGTGCAACGGCCATTTCATTGGCTCGAGTCCGCCGCCTGTATTTTGCGGCCTATGATCCGAAAGGGGGCGGTGTCGACCATGGGCCGCGTATTTTTCAGCAACCCACCTGTCATCACACACCGGAAGTCATCGGCGGCATCATGGAAGAAGCCGCTTCCGGCATACTGAAAGCTTTTTTTCAGGGCAAACGCTAGCAAAACCGCCGCGTGTCAGTTGTGGCCGCTGATCCGGGCATGGAGCGGTTTTGTCTCATCGAACATCCGCTTTTGCGCGTCCGTTGCCGGTGCCTGATGGTTGGACTTCCATTCATCATAGGTCATGCCATAAACGATTTCCCGGGCGGCATCGTAATCAAGCGGTTCGCCTCTTTCTCCGGCGGCGGCCATATACCACTTGGACAAACAATTGCGACAGAACCCGGCCAGATTCATCAAATCAATATTCTGTACATCCTTGCGGTTTTGCAGGTGTTCGACCAGGCCGCGAAAGGCCGCTGCTTCTATTTCTGTCCGTGTTTTATCATCCATCTCAACGCTCTCCTGATGTCAGCGCTTAGCGCGTTTTTTAACGGCCCGCCATCCGATGTCGGTGCGGAAAAAACCCTCCGGCCATTCAATTTTATCAACCGCCTGATAGGCTTTGGTTTGCGCCCTAGCAATGGATGAGGCGGCGGCACCTACCGCCAGAACCCGTCCGCCGGTGGCAACAAGATGGCCCCGGTCACGGCTTGTACCGGCGTGAAAGACGGTTACCCCGTCTATTGCCTCGGCCTGATCGAGGTGGCGGATAACAGACCCCTTTTCATAGGCACCGGGATATCCTTTGCTGGCCAGCACCACAGCTAGGGCCGCATCGTCATGCCATGTCATTTTAATCTCGTTCAACCGTCCGTCGGCACAGGCTAGGAGCGCTTCCAGCAGGTCTGATTCAAGACGCATCATCAGCACCTGACACTCCGGATCGCCAAACCGGACATTGTACTCGATCAATGTTGGGCCTGATGCGGTAATCATCAGTCCAGCAAACAGGACGCCCTTGAACGGACGACCTTCTTCCGCCATGCCGCGCACGGTGGGGTGGATAATTTCGTCCATAATCCGCTCGCTCATGGCCTGATCGACCACGGGCGTGGGCGAATAGGCACCCATCCCGCCGGTATTGGGGCCTTCGTCATTGTCAAAGGCGCGCTTGTGATCCTGAGCCGCAATCATAGGAACCGCGTGCTCGCCGTCTACCAGGGCAAAAAAACTGGCCTCCTCGCCATCCAGGAACTCTTCAATAACCACTTCTTCACCGGCCTGCTCACCAAAAGCCCGTTCTGTCATGATGTGATCAATCGCCGCATGAGCCTCGTTTTTGTTACGACAGATGATGACGCCTTTGCCCGCCGCCAGGCCATCCGCCTTTACCACCAACGGCGCATCGTGGAGGTGGATATAGTCCTTGGCCGCATCCGGTTCATTGAACCGCCTGTAGGCGGCCGTCGGAATATGGAAACGGGTACAAAGGTCTTTCATGAACCCTTTCGAGCCCTCGAGAACGGCGGCGCGGGAATTGGGACCGAAAGATTTGATCCCGTGTTCGTCCAGGCGATCAACGATCCCTGCGACCAGGGGGCCTTCCGGCCCCACGACGACAAAATCAATACCCTCATCACGGGCAAAGGATACAATGCGGTCCCGATCATCGGCGGCGATGGAAATACTCTCGGCCAGCTGTGCCATTCCGGGGTTTCCGGAGGCGGCGTACAACCGCTCACACAGCGGCGATTTTGCAATCGCCCAGCACAGGGCGTGCTCTCTTCCACCGGATCCGACAACAAGAACCTTCATTCAAGGCGTTCCCTCGTTTATGATGGGGCTATTCTCTTCTCGACCTGTTTTGCCGTATCATACATCTATTCAAGCAATGGACAATTCCCTGACTGATCAAAACCCGCACAATGTTCCCGTTTTTTCGGTCGGTGAACTTTCCACGGCTGTCAAAAGCACCGTCGAGAGTGCCTTTTATCACGTTCGTGTACGCGGCGAGCTCTCCGGCGTGAAACGGGCTGCTTCCGGTCACATCTACATGACACTGAAAGACGAGGATGCCGTCCTCGACGGCGTGTGCTGGCGGACCACGGCATCGACATTGTCGATCTCACCGGAAGATGGCGTTGAGGTCATCGCAACGGGCCGCGTTACGACCTACGCCGGGCGATCGAAGTATCAGATCATTATCGAAAACCTGGAGATCGCGGGTGAAGGGGCGCTGCTGAAAGTGTTGCGCGATCGTCAACAACGCCTCGCCGAAGAGGGTTTATTCCGTAGCGAGCGCAAACAGCCCTTACCCACGTTACCGGAGATCATCGGCATTGTGACCTCGCCAACCGGGGCGGTCATCCGGGATATCCTGCATCGCCTGAACGACCGGTTTCCGCGCCACGTGCTGTTGTGGCCAGTTCCCGTCCAGGGTGAGGGAGCGGCAGAAAAAATCGCCGCGGCCATCCGGGGCTTTGATACGCTTGCAGACGGTGGAAGTCTCTTACGACCGGATGTGTTGATTATCGCCCGCGGCGGCGGCAGCCTTGAAGATTTGTGGGCGTTCAACGAAGAGGCCGTAACCCGCGCCGTCGCGGAATGCTCCATTCCCGTCATTTCAGCAGTGGGGCATGAAACCGATACTACCCTGATCGATTTTGCCGCGGATGTGCGCGCCCCGACACCAACCGCGGCGGCGGAGATGGCGGTTCCTGTCCGATTGGAGCTTCTGGCCGACGTGTCGGAAACAGCGCAGAGAATGAATTCTGCTCTGGCAAATCGGCTCGAACAAGCGCGGGCTACTCTGGAGGGCCTGTCTCGGGGTCTACCGAACCTTCGGCGTATGGTTGATGAAGCGACGCTGCGTCTGGATGACTGGGACGAACGGCTTTCTCTAGCCCTAAAAACCGGCCTGCGTCACCGGGAAAGCACTCTCGCAATTACGGTATCGGCACTGCGCGCGCCGCGCCCCCTGATCGCCCGCGCGGCGGACGATTTAAACAGCACCACCCGACAGTTGGCAGTTTCCATGGGACGGTTGCTGGGCGCCAGAACGGCAGCCCTGGGCAACAGGGCCGCGTTACTGGAAAGCTATTCCTACCGCAGAACCCTGGAACGGGGTTTCGCCCTCGTTTCCGATGAGCAGGGAAAGGCCATAAGGCGCGGGGGGGCCATAGGCTCCGGGGCGGCGCTATCAATTGAGTTTTTTGATGCAACTGTCTCTGCAACCGTCTCTGCACCCTCATCTGATGAGACAGATGATGGTGCTAGGTCGAAAACACCCACAAAACCTGGTCCGCAGAAATCCAAATCCGATGACCGACAGGGCACACTGATCTGATGAGCGGATATCGCGCTTCTTTGTGTGCTGTCATTTGCATGGCATCCTTCGCGGGCCACGCCCTGGCCGCTGAGTGGGTGGGATCGGGGACATTCACGCCGGGCGCTTTAATCATCGGACAGACGGAACCGGCCAATCAGGTTAGTCATGACGACGTCCCCGTGCGGGTTACGAAGCACGGTACGTTTCTCATCGGGCTGGGTCGCGATGCAACAGGAACAACAGTCGTTTCCATTACTGCGCCAGACGGATCAACGTCTGAAACAACCCATACAATCGGGGCGCGCGCCTACGACATTCAACGTATTGATGGCTTACCATCGAAACAGGTAACACCGGACCCGGATACCGTCGCTCGTATCCAACAGGAAGGCGCGTTAATCAGAAAAGCCCGGCAAAGCGACCTTGATACACCCTATTTTGAAACCGGTTTTGTCTGGCCCCTGATTGGAACCATCACTGGCGTATACGGAAGCCAGCGTATCCTGAACGGGGAACCGCGAAGCCCGCATAAAGGTGTCGATATTGCCGCACCGGAAGGGACACCTTTCGTTGCTATGGCGGACGGGCGCGTCAGTCTTGTCCATCCGGATATGTTCTATACGGGACAAACCGTGATCCTTGATCACGGTCATGGGCTCACATCCATCTATATTCATATGAACCAGATAACGGTCAGGGAAGGCGAGCGGGTCTCAAAAGGGCAGGTGATCGGCCACGTCGGTGCCACGGGTCGCGCCACAGGCCCGCATCTTCACTGGGGGATTACCCTCGGATCAAAGCACCTAGACCCTGAACTGGTTGCCGGCCCCATGCCCGCACCCTGAGCGTCAATCCTCGGGCCATCGGCGGTGCAACCACAACCACTGTTCCGGGCGCTCGGCTATCCATTCCTCCAGCACGGCGTTCACTTTCCCTGTGAAATCAAGGATATCCGCATGGCGCGCGCCGGTGTCTTCGATGTACATCGGGGGGAAACAGGTCAATCGGAAGGATACACCGTGCAGACGCTCAATCCTGACCGGGATCACCGGGCATTTAAACCTGAGCGCAAACTGTGCCAGTGCCGGTGCGGTCATGGCATCGCGCCCAAAAAACGGCACGGCCAGTCCTTCATTCAGTTTCTGATCTTGAAGGATCCCCAGATTGCCCCCCGCCTTGAGTAATTGCAGGGCGGCGCGCGCGCCTTTTGCGCCTTTGGGGATCATGCCGCCGTCACCTAGGTCTCTCTTCTGCAACAAATTCTGCAAATAGGGGTTGTTAAACTCACGGTAAAAGGCATGAAATTTCAAACCGCTCTGGGCAATTGATCTGGGTGTCAGTTCCCAGTTCGCCAGGTGCGCAGAAAAGAACAGGCGCGGCATGCCGTCATTCCTTGCTCTGTCGAGCGCTTCTGCATTGACCATTTCGACACGCGGATGGGGACCGATGGAACTGATCTTGTGAAGGTTTGGGAACTCGAACAAAACCCGCCCGACATTGTCCCACATGCCTGAGACAATGGCATCAATCTCGGACCCTGATTTGGCGGGAAAAGCTTTTGTGATGTTGGCTCGCGCGATTGTGTTGACGCCCAGGTGCGGCCCGATAAGTCGCGCAATACTCCCGCCCAAAGAGGAGGCGAAATCCACCGGCAATAGGCGCACGAGAGTAATAAACCCCCGGGCCAGCCACGCTTGCAGAAACTGTGCGAGCGTACCGGTGTTCCGGGATGGCTTGTCAGGCGAGGGCATCAGCAATAACAGGGTTCAGCAGTTGATTGATTTCTTCCTCGTTATCCCAGACGACATGAACCGGCAAGGCTTTAACGGCCTCTCTCATATCCGGGGGCAGCCGAACAAGGTCTTTAGTGGTGGTCAACAGTGTCGCGCCCATCATTTCTGCTTCCGCGCTGAGGCGGGCAAGCTCCCGGTCCGTGAAATGGTGGTGGTCGGCGAAGGCTTCGGTTTTAACCACATCCAGGCCGTGCGCCCGCGCCGAGCGAAAGAATTTATCGGGCACGCCAATGCCGGCAAAAGCCAGTACCTTTTCGCCCTCAAGGGCGCTGAATTCCCTATCCACTTCAATTGTGGCGCGAAGGACCGGACAATGATTGCCGACAGTTTCGCCGACGTTCGCGCGGTCTTCGCCGAGAATGGCAACGCCGTCGGCACGCTGTAACCCGCTTTTAACCGATTCCCGCAAGGGGCCAGCCGGAATTATCCGAGCGTTACCAAACCCGCAAGCGCCGTCAACAACCAGTATGGACAGCGATTTTCTGCACGACGGATCCTGGAAACCATCATCCAGCACAACCAGCCCCGCACCCTCTGTCATGGCCCGGCGACAGCCCGCAGGCCGATCATCGGATACCCAGGTTGGTGCGACTTCGGATAAAATCAGCGCCTCGTCACCAACGGCGCGGGCGTCGTAAAGCTCACGCGAGACTTTCAAGGGTCCTTTTTCGGTGCCGCCATATCCCCGGGTGATAATATGTGCGTCAATGCCAGCTTGCCGGACCCGACGAGCGACGTCCATCACAACAGGCGTTTTTCCGGCCCCCCCGGCCACGAGATTTCCGACACAGATTAACGGTATGGGGCACGTCCAGGACTTGCCCCATTTTTGCCGCGCCGCCGTGCCCAATCCGTATACGAAACCGGCGGGTGCGAGAAGCGTGGATAACAATCCACCACGGTTCGATTTCCAGAAATCAGGTGCTTTCACGGGACAACTCTACATTTTCGGGCTGGATTTCAGGGTGAGCGAAATACCTGTCGGCCTGATGGGTAAGATCGTTGAGGGTATTTTCAATCCGCACGCGACACCGCTCGCGTTCCGCTTTATTGGCACGACGGTCCACGTAAATGGGCTCACCCCAGACAAACACACCCCGATTAAACGGCCAGGCCACCAAAAAACGATCCCATGAAGACAAAATCCGCCGGCGGCGGGTATTGCAACTTGCGGGGATAACCGGCACACCGGACAGGCGGGCCAGCGCAACGACACCATCCGATGCGCGCATCCTTGGCCCCCCTGGCCCATCGGGGGTGATACCAATGCATTGATCATCCTTCAGTTTGCCAAGCATCTCGCGAACAGCCTGTGTTCCGCCTCGGGTCGTCGAGCCCGTGATGGTATGGATCCCCAGATGGCCAACCGTTTTTGAAATGATCTGACCGTCCCGATGCGACGATGCGAGCATATAGATCGGTTTGCGGCGGTGCCATGCACAGGGAAACATTAACATCCGGCCATGCCACAAACAGAGTATAAACGGCTTGTTTTCCTTCCAGAACCGGCCCGGGCTCTCCGAATTTAAGACCGTCCATCGGGACGTGAGGTAAACCAGTCGAATATATTGCGCTCCTAACCAGCATAGACCCGTTCTAACGGTATCGCTCCGCAACACCTGTTTGATCACCTTCATCACCCGGCCTCGTCTGATACCCGGTTGTCGCGGAACTGCAATTCATACAATCGATGGTACTGTCCGCGCTGTTCAAGTAATTCCTCGTGCGTCCCGCATTCGATGGCGCGGCCCTGATCGATAACGTAAATTATATCAGCACCAACAACCGTTGAAAGCCGGTGCGCAATAACCAGCGCCGTTCGGCCCTCAATCAGCTCATCTAGGGCTTCCTGGACTTTGCGTTCCGATTCTGTATCAAGTGCCGAGGTAGCCTCGTCCAGCAACAGGATGGGCGCGTCTTTAAGCATGGCGCGGGCAATGGCGAGACGTTGTCTCTGGCCGCCGGAGAGCTTCAACCCCTGTTCTCCGACGACAGTGTTATATCCTTCGGGCAAGGCCATGATGAAGCCATGCGCCGCCGCCCGTTTTGCCGCCCGTTCAATATCCTCAGCCGTCGCCCCTATCCG
This sequence comes from Trididemnum clinides, assembly GCA_963675345.1. Classification (NCBI taxonomy): domain Eukaryota; kingdom Metazoa; phylum Chordata; class Ascidiacea; order Aplousobranchia; family Didemnidae; genus Trididemnum; species Trididemnum clinides. Next base: position 15,120 of record CAVLYW010000069.1, read on the forward strand.
ACCATAGGAGATATTGGCCATAACCGTATCGTCAAACAGGGTGATTTCCTGGCTAACGAGCGCAATGGAACCGTGTAACGAGGCAAATGTGCAGCGCGATACATCGTTGCCATCGATCTCAATCCTGCCCCCATCAATGTCATAGAACCGGGGAATCAGATTAAACACCGTTGATTTACCGGCCCCGGACGCACCAACCAGTGCGACGGTCTTTCCGGCGGGGACGTGAAGGCTTAAACCTTCGAGGACCGCGCAATCCGTTTCGTAGCGAAAATGTACATCCTCCAGCAGGATTTCGCCGTTTTTCACCGAGAGCTCGATCGCGTCTGACGGTTCAAGTATCCGCGGTGATGTATCAAGAATTTTGAACATCCGTTCTGCCCCGGCGAGGCCGACCTGAATGGTGGCATTCAAATTCGCCAGTCTTTTTGCGGGTTCATAGGCAAGCAGCAGAGCAGCAATGAAGGAAAAGAAGGAGCCAGCATCCGTCTGGCCCGCCATGACTCGCGCCCCGCCATAAACGACAACGATCGCAACAGCAATACCGCCCAGTGTTTCCATGACCGGGCTGGCCAATGCCTGGGTACGGGAGGCTTTCAGGGTCAGGCGGTAGATACTGTCAACAATACCGCGAATGCGCCGGGCCTCGTAATCTTGCATACGATAGGCCTTGACGATCCGGATACCCTGGAAGGTCTGGTTGAGAAGCGCCGTCATCAGGCCTGTTTCATGCTGGGTATTGGCGACGACTTTTCGCACCCGTTTGCCCAACCGGGCGATGGGATAGATGGCGAGCGGAAATACAAAACAAACAATGATCGCGAGCTCGGTGTCCTGGACAAACAACACACTCGTCAACCCGATCAGCGACAGGACATCCCGACCGAGGCTGGTGAGCGCCGTTGAAACCGCGTTCCTGATGGCCGTAATGTCATTGATGAACCGCGACACCAGTGTTCCGGCGGGGTTTGCCTGAAAGAAATGAACATCCATCCGGGTTAGATGCCCAAACAGACGGTTCTGGCAATCCGCGATGATCCTCAGGCCCACCAGACTCATGATCACGGTTTGCGCGTAATTCGCCCCACCTTTTACCAGGAAAATGAAAAGGATTGTCAGCGCAATCGGCCATAGCTGGCCCTGATCCCTGGCAATAAAGATATCGTTGACGACAAATTCAAGAATATAGGAACTCGCCGCCGTGGCCGCCGCAACCAGGGCCATGAAAAGAACGGCCAGGCCCAACCACCCTCTATAAGGCTTTACGTTTTCCCGGATCAGTCGCGCCATCAACGCCCGCGTCGGCATGTACCCTGTGGGACGCGATGCTTCGTGCGTGTTCAATGGTTTATTCCCGAGATTGACCCTCTGCGGACCCTATCACGATAGCGGCATTGCCGCCAGCCATGCAATCGCCAGACATGTAATCGCCCGCCCTGTAATCGACGGCCGGGTTACTTCCCGGCCACGGTCATCCCATCGATCCGCAAGGTTGGCGCATTCGTACCAAACCGAAATTCAAGATCGTTGGCGGGACACGTGTTCGCAAACATATCCACCAGGTTTCCGGCAATGGTGATCTCACTGACCGGATAGCTGATCTCACCGTTTTCAATCCAGAACCCCGTCGCCCCACGACTGTAATCGCCGGTCACAGGGTTAACGCCCTGGCCCATCATTTGCGTGACATAAAGGCCCGATGAGATATCGGCAATCAGCTCTTCCGGCGACAATTTGCCAGCTTCCATATAGAAATTGGTTTGGCTGGGGCGCGGCGGCGATGACGTTCCCCTCGCGGCACTCGCGGTTGATGACAAGCCGAGCTGTCGGGCGGAGCGCAGAGACATGGTCCAGTTTGTCAGCACGCCCCTGTCAATCACCCGGCGCGAAGCCGTCGCAAGGCCTTCACCGTCGAAGGGCCTAGAGCGCAATCCCCGTGGGCGAAGGGGATCATCAACCACAGAGATATTTTCGGGAAACACCCGCTCACCACGTTTCTCTTTCAGGAAACTCGTGCCCCGCGCGATGGCGGGGCCGCTGATCGCACTGGATAGATGTCCGAGGAGAGAGCCGGCAACCCGGGGATCGAAGACAACGGGTACGGTTGCTGAGAGCGCCTTTTGAGGGTTCAGGCGGTCAACAGCCCTGGTCCCGGCGGTTTCACCCAGCGAAGCAGGGGCTGGCAGGTCCTCACCATGAACCGTCGTGGCGGAATCGGAATCCTGTTCCATGGCCGTACCCTCACCGGCGAGAACAGTGACGCCGAGGTGACTGTAGGTTCGGGCGCGGATACCGGAAAAACCGTTTGTTGCCAGCAGTGCAATAGAGCTCCGATACCAACCGGCTTCGGCGCCTTCAGAGTTGGTAACACCCTGAACGGCGCGCGCCGCCTCTTCTGCCTCGAGGGCGCGCTGTTCAAGCACAGCGGCACCCGGTTCACTGGCATCCACCAGATCCAATTCATCGCCGCCAGCATTGGCCACGTCCGCCGGCTCAGCAATGCCGCAAAACGGGTCTTCCGGGACAACCTTGGCCATGGCCACGGCGCGCCCCGCCAGATCCTTCAGGATACCCGGCGAAACGTCCGATGACGATACGATCGCCTGGCGTTGACCACAAAACACGCGCAACCCCAGGTCGGCACCTTCTGATCTCTCCAGATGCTCTGTTTCACCCAATCGACAGGCAAGGGAAGCCGAAATACCCTCCATGTAAACGGCGTCGGCGGCGTCGGCACCGGCGTTCTGGGCATAACCGACAAGGTCTTGTAACAAGTTTAGCTGGTCTTCATCAATCATGGTCGCGGCGTCTTTCTGTTCTGTTGGTTTTTCTGTTTGGTTGATTGCAGGCAATGGTTATCGTTTATTCCGCCGCCGGGTTCAAGTGATCCAGACAGCGATTGATCCACTCAGCCGTCAACTTCTCCTGAACACTGTTTTGGGACAGCCGCTCATGAAGACACCCAAAATCCACCTTGTCCAGGGGCTGGTCCTGGTTAAAACAGGAGAACACCACCGTCTCTTCGCCGCTATCAGGATCGACATGGCGCTGAAGACATTGCGCACAGATTTCCTTCATCATGCACTGCATGGGAGAATTGATAGAACCGATGGCAACATGATCCGGCTTCAGGAACGGTTTCAGGACCGTTGAGCGCGCTAGGCGAACCGCGTTCATCATGCCGTCAGAGCCGATGGTGATGATCCTGTCAACATCTTCCAGAGCGATACCCACCGGGCCGAGGCGGCCTTTCGCATAAGCCGTCATGGCCTCAACGATAGTGCCGACAAAAGCCCGGTCCTGTGGGCGCGCGGGTTCCAGAGCGGGGTCACCATCCGTGCACCAGACCACCATATCGGCGGCGGCTTCGATATTTCTTTCGTGATAACGCTCGCCCGCCTTTTTGTAGCCGGCAAAATAGAGAACCCTTGAACCGGCAGCGCGCAAGGCCTGGCCAATGGAGAACAGAACAGCATTGCCGAGGCCGCCGCCCGCGAGCAGCACGGTTTCACCATTGGGAATCTCGCTCGGCGTACCCGTGGGGCCCATTAAGACAACCGGCTCGCCCGGTTTCAGATGTGTGCACAGGTTTGACGAGCCACCCATTTCAAGAACAATCACGGAAACCAGCCCCTGTTCACGATCAACCCAGGCCCCCGTCATGGCGAGGCCTTCCATGGCCAGCGTCGTGCCATCGACTTTCGGGGCCAAAGCCTCAAAGTTCTGCAAACGATAGAACTGACCGGGTTGAAAGCTGCGGGCCGCTCTCGGGGCTTTCACAATCACCTCGACAATCTCCGGCGTCAGCCGAATGACCGCGTGCACTGCAGGCCGCAGGCTCTGGTGCAAATGCTCGAAAAGCTGTCCGGCGGAAACGCCTGAGGGTGACCGCCGGCTCAGGGTTTCGGAGATAACCGGATACCCCTGTTTGGCGCTGGCCATGGCGCTCACCACATTGCCCTTGAAAGACGGATGCAGATCGCCAAAGAAGCTCACGTCGATGGCACCATCATCAAGCGCCATCAACACATGGGGCTGATCCGGCTTGGCAGACGCTTGCGGGCGGGCGCGCGCGCCTTTCCTGTCAATCGCGCGGAAATACTTTCCATCCAACTGATAGACGCCGCCCCGTTCGCGCGCGAGAACGGTATTTGGTTGCGTACCGGCGGCCACCAGAATGGTTCTAGCCGGTAACGCGACTTCCTCGCCCGTTGCCGTAAGGGTGCCGTTCTCGTCTATACTCTGTTTGGCAAAACGGATGGTCTCCGCATGACCGAAGTCATCCACATCGATGGCGCTCGGTGCCAGAAGCTCAGCAAACCGGACACCTTCTTCCATGGCTTTCGCGACTTCCTCGTGGTTCAGGGTATAGCCGGGCGAATCGATCATGCGGCGGCGATAGGCCAAAATTACACCGCCCCATTGGTTCAGAAGTTCCTGAATACGGGGCTCCCGCCCTTCATTTTTTGCCTGGGCCCGCTCGTCACGAAGGGCGCGGCCATGGGCCAAAAACTCGTCCGCAATGGCGACTTCCGCGCCCCGCCAGAGGGCGCGTGTTGCCGCCTCGCCATGTTCAGCACTCAGTATCTCATAGCGGCTCAAAAACTTTTCGACCTGGACGACATAATAGGCGAGAGACTCTGTGGCCGTATCCACGGCGGTCAAGCCGCCGCCAATGACCACCACCGGCAACCGGACCTGAAGGTTGGTAATGGAATCCGGTTTTGCGGCACCTGTAAGCTGTAGGCCCATGAGGAAATCGGATGCTTGCCGAACACCGGGGGCTAGGCCGTTTGGAATGTTTAATACCGTGGGTTTTCCCGCGCCGGCACAAAGTGCAACATGATCGAAACCCATGGCATAGGCCTCATCTTCTGCGATGCTGCCGCCGAATCGCGTGCCACCAAAAAGGGCAAATTGCGCGCGGCGTTCCAGCAACAAACGAATAATCTTGAGAAAATTCTTGTCCCAACGGACGGTTATTCCATACTCGGCAACGCCACCGAAGCCCGCCATGACGCGATCGTCTAGTTCTTCCCGGATCTCGCTGATATCAAAGATCGGCGCAAACGCAACCCGCTCACCCATTGCGGTAACGCCGGAGAACCTCGCGTCCAAAGGTTCGATTTTTGCCCCATCTATGGCGGCGACTGTATGGCCGTCGTTCATCAGGTGATGGGCCAGGGTAAACCCGGCCGGGCCCATACCCACGACCAGCACCTTGTAGCCGCTGTCGCGTTTCGGCAGGGGGCGGCGAATATTCAACGGGTTCCAGCGGGTCAGCAGGCTGTATATCTCGAACCCCCAGGGCAGGTCCAGAACGTCATGCAGCGTGCGGGTCTCAGCCATGGGAATGTTGACGGGTTCCTGTTTCTGATAGATGCAGGCCTTCATGCAGTCATTACAGATGCGGTGACCGGTGGCGGCGATCATGGGGTTATCGACAATTGCGATGGCGAGCGCGGCGACAAAATGGCCGTCGGTTTTCGCCTCATGCATCTCTGAAATTTTCTCTTCCAGCGGGCAACCGGCCAGCTCGACACCAAAATCACTTTTCCGAAACGCGCCTGTCCTCCGATCCGTCAGCCCCTTCGAGCACGAATCCTTGCCCTGGTTATGGCAGAAAATACAGTAATGGCCCTCGCTGAGGCAGGCTTTGAGATCGCCGCCGGGATCGGTCAATTTGAAGCCCGGACGCCGCCGCAGAAGAGCGGCGGGCATGACCTTTGCGCGGGCGCCATGGATGTGGGTCTCCTCCAGCGCCGGCACGAGATTGGCGGCCTCGAGCTTGCGCGGGGCACGAAACAGCGTGCTGCGATTGTGACCATCGGTGTGAACCCGCCAGGCGGCGTATTGCGCCGCCACAGCCAGATCATCGGCGTATTGCGCCGCCACACTCAGATTATCGGCGTATTGCCCCGCCACAGCCAGATTATCGGCGTTGGCGTCCGCCGCGTCCATCCAGGCCAGCACATTTTCGGCAAAAGCCGCCTCACTGAAGGATGTTCCGAACCGCGCCGACAGCTTTTTCTCCAGGGCTTCACCGTCGAGGCTGATGGCCTCGTCCGGTTTGATTTTTTTTAGCGCAATACGCTGAACAAACAGCCGGCGGCACGCGAAAATAGGCGCAAGGGCATGGTGTTCGGCGGCCCGCGCACGGACGGCCGCGCCAATCCCAAACAATTGCGCGATGAAATCATCAACATGGGGGGCGAGTTTCAAAAGCAGGTCGGATTCCGCCAGACCCGCCCATTCATCGGGATGGGCCCGGGCCCGGGACAGGGCGTCGAGCAGAGCCGCATCGTGCTCCTGAAGGTGTTGCTGAAAATGCTCATCGAGCGTTTCGAGACCGTCCCGGTCATACAAATCCTCGAAACCCAATCCAAATCCCAGGGCCAGATTATTCGCCATTCATTTTCTCTTTTCAGGGGCGGGGGAGATACAGAAGGGCGGGAGAAACGGGTTAGACACGGGAGTCCACAGGGTGGCTTCACCAGCCCAATTGTAATCGACGCGCGGGAGAAACGGGTTAGACACGGGAGTCCACAGGGAAGCCGCTATGGCAGTAAAATACATGTTTCTGATGTCATTCTGTTTATTCGGCAACTTTGTTGAGAAAACCACCCGTCTGATATAGTTTTAACCGCAGGCGGATTCAAAGTAAAAGACATCCGGCGCGAGGAAACGGCAACCCCCAACCCCGGGAACCAGGCATACAATGAGTGTTGAAGGGTACGCAGGCGACATCACCCCGCTCGAAGCATGGACGGTCCTGAACGATCAGCCAAACAGCATTCTGGTTGACGTGCGAACCGAAGCGGAGTGGGCATTTGTGGGATTTCCCGACCTTTCCGGGCTGGGCAAGAGCGTTTGTTTTGTTGAGTGGCTATCCTTTCCCGGCATGGAACCCAACCCTGATTTTGTGGCCGCCGTAAAAAAGGTTCAATCCGATCGACAGGGACCCGTCCTCCTGCTGTGCCGATCCGGTCAGCGCTCCATATCATCCGCGCGCGCGTTGACAGAGGCCGGGTTTTCCCGGTGTTTTAACGTCCTGGAAGGATTTGAAGGCGACAAGGACACCGACGGTCATCGCGGATCAATGGGTGGCTGGAAGGTTTCGGGGCTACCCTGGCAGCAGAAGTAACGCCCCCGCCCATGGCTCAATATCCGCCGCCTCATCCACCACGTTTTCTTTTGCAGCCTGATGGATCCGCACTTTCCGGGGGGTGACGCGTTTTCAACGCGTTTTTAACGGTGGGGAAGTTTTTTTAGGAACAGAGGTCTCGCCAGACACTGTTTCGGGGGCTATATACATAGGGCCGGTGATATTATCCAGGGATATTATCCAGGGATATTATGACGGCGAGAGTATGACAGCATCTAATCACAGGAGGAACAGGGATGAGCGGACTGGCAACCACGGATCAGCTGTTTTTTGAGAAAACGGATTTGGACCGCAACCGCACAGAAAATATTGTCAACGATGCCCTGAACGGCGCCGATGACGGCGAGCTGTTTTTGGAGTATCGGCAAAGCGAAAGCCTCACCTTTGATGACGGTCAGCTCAAAAACGCCAGTTACTATACCTCTCAAGGGTTCGGCTTGCGCGCCATATCCGGCGAAACCACGGGGTACGCCCATGCCTCCTCGCTGGACGAAGGGGCCCTGAAACGGGCGGCGGCAACGGTCAGGGCGGTTTCCAGCGGGCACGACGGCGCGGTGGACCTAGCGCCCGTTGGCACAAACCAATCCCTTTACGCCGATGTCAACCCGCTGGATATGATGGATTTTGAAGCCAAGGTTGGCCTCCTCAAGGATATTGATGCTTACGCGAGAGACGCCGATGAGCGTGTGCGACAGGTAGGCGTCAATCTTTCCGGTGAGTGGCAGGCCGTACAGATCATTCGCTCCGGCGGTTCGCGTACAGGCGACATTCGCCCCCTGGTCCGGCTCTGGGTACAAGTGGTTCTTGAGCAGGACGGTAGGATGGAATCCGGCAGCTACGCAACCGGGGGCCGGACCGCCTATGAAGCCTACGTTGCGCCTTCATGCTGGCAACACGCCGTTCGCGAAGCGGTGAGACAGGCGTCGGTAAATTTAGACGCGGTGCCGGCGCCGGCCGGTGAAATTCCCGTGGTTCTCGGCCCGGGCGTGCCTGGCATTCTGCTGCATGAGGCCGTCGGGCACGGCCTAGAAGGCGATTTCAACCGCAAGGGCACGTCCGCCTTTGCCGGACTGATGGGCCAACAGGTCGCAGCCAAAGGCGTAACGATTATCGACGACGGCACCCTCTTTGATCGCCGCGGCTCTCTCAGTATCGATGACGAGGGCACGCCCACCCAATCAACGACTTTGATTGAAGACGGCATCCTGACAGGCTATCTGCACGATCGCATGAATGCGCGGTTGATGGCGACCCAATCCACCGGAAACGGACGGCGGCAAAGTTACGCCCATGCACCAATTCCCCGCATGACCAATACCATGATGATGGGGGGGGAAGACGATCCGGATGATATTCTGCGGAGCGTCAAATCCGGTATTTACGCGGCCTCGTTCGGCGACGGCCAGGTCGATATCACATCCGGCAAGTTCGTTTTCGCCTGTACGGAAGCCTACGAAATCAATGACGGTGCCGTAGGCCGCCCCCTGAAGGGTGCAACCCTGATCGGCAATGGTCCTGACGTTCTCACCAAAGTCTCCCGTATCGGCAACAATATGGAACTGGACCCAGGGAGCGGTAGATGCGGAAAGGATGGTCAGTGGGTTCCTGTTGGCGTGGGTCAGCCAACCATCTTAGTCGATGAGCTCACGGTCGGGGGCACGGCGGTCTAGCGATACACCTGCTGGCCCTACGGCCGGTTGACAATTACCGGGGGCTGATGATAGCGACAACGGGATTAAGGTTTGCGGTGTCGCTTGTGTGGGTTTTCCTGGGGAAAACGCGGCTTGGGTCTGGCAGGTTTTGCCTAACCTGACTATGGTATGGTATAGTTATTGCGGTGCAGAAAGTACATTTTGTTGTATTGGGCGGAGGCTCGGCAAATGATGACCACCCCGAAGAGTCCAAACACACCACCAATGGACGGAACTATGCGCGGAGGCATGTTAGAGAAGGGATTCTGGCACGGCCTCATGATGGGTATGGGTGCCGTTGGATACCTTGGTCATACGCCTGCGCCCCCGCCTCGGTATCCCAAAAATGCATCACTCCAGGATTTGCAAATGATTGGTGGTGATATGTATAGCGGCTGGCGGGCGTTTAATGAAAAAGCGAAGAAACAAACAGCGGCCTCGTAATGAAATGGCGAGCACCGAAAGGGCACCGGAAGAAGCGTCGCCTTCAATAACAACGATATCTCCCGAAGAACTTGAGGGACTGCCTGAGAGTACGAAGGTGGCTGTCGTGCAAGCGTCAATGTTTTCAGGGCCTCTGCCACCTCCAGCACTTTACGATGCATATGAGCAAGTCGTGGCGGGGTCAGCAGAGCGCATTTTGACGCTCGCTGAAAAAGAGCAAAGTCACCGACACGCATTTGACGGCAAGGCAATGGAGAAGCACTTCAATGAAGTATCAAAAGGCCAATCCATTGGAAGTGTTATTGCTGTTTGTTGCATTGGAGCAGCATGTTTTTGTGCCTATATCGACCAGCCATGGGTAGCGACGGTTTTGGTTGGCACAACGGCTGTAAACCTGGTCACCGGATTCATCCGGGGCAGGTCAAGCCGGGACGATTCCTGACGCCGCCGCCTTCTTAAGCCACTTGATAAATGTCCACAGGCCCTAGTAGGCGTATTCCTGGAAAACCGGGGTAATGGCGCCGGCCCAGCGGCCGTTATAGGCGGCGAGCAGCTCCTCAGCCGGGGTCAGACCTGACTCTGCGATCTGGAACAACGGGCGCAGGAAATGGGTTTCATCCAGCCCGACAGGGTCGGTAACACCGCGCCGACACAACCCGCCATGGGCAATGGTCAGAACCTCCAGCGCCAGATCACGTAGCGTGCCCCCCCGATGCGGCGTTGAAAGCGCCGTGCGCGGAACATTGTCGCGTAGATTGGCGTGCTCATCCACCGAGAAGTCGGATATCAGATCATAGGCCTCGCTTCGCGCGTCATCGTCGTAGAGTAAGCCCGTCCAAAACGCCGGCAGGGCGCACAGTCTCGCCCACGGGCCGCCATCGGCACCGCGCATTTCAATAAACTTTTTCAACCGGACTTCCGGGAAAACCGTACTCAGGTGGTTTTCCCAGTCGCCGATTGTCGGATAGTGCCCCTCAAACCCCTCAAGGGTACCGGCCAGATAATCACGGAAGCTCCTGCCGGAAACATCCAGGTAGTTACCATCCCGATAGATGAAGTACATGGGCACGTCGAGGATGTAATCCGCGTAGCGTTCAAACCCGAAACCATCCTCGAACACGAAAGGCAAAATCCCGCACCGGTCCGGGTCTGTATCTGTCCAGATGTGGCTGCGAAAACTCAGGAACGCGCTCGGTTTGCCCTGGCGAAAGGGGGAATTGGCCCAGAGCGCCGTTGCCACAGGTTGCAGGGCGAGACCGATGCGGAACATTTCGACCATCATCTGTTCTGAACAGAAATCCAGATTGACTTGCACCGTGCAGGTGTTCTGCATCATCTCCAGGCCCAGCGTCCCTTTTGTCGGCATGTAGGCGCGCATGATCCTGTAGCGCCCCTTCGGCATCCAAGGAATTTCCGCTGTGCGTTCTTCAGGGCGATAACCGAGCCCCAGGAACACAATGCCGAGCTCGGCGGCCACCGCTTTTACCTGGCGCAAGTGCTCATGGACTTCACCACAGGTCTGATGGATGTTCTCAAGGGGCGCGCCGGAAAGTTCCAACTGTCCAGCCGGTTCGAGACTGATCGCACTGCCGTCATCTTTCTTCAGCCCAATAACAGTATCCCCTTCGAGGATCGGTTGCCAGCCGAACCGGGACATGCCCTCAAGCAGCGCCCTGATCCCCGCCGAACCTTCATAGTCGATGGGCGCCAGCCCATCGCGGCGATAGGCAAACTTCTCATGTTCCGTGCCAATCCGCCATTGCTCACGCGGCTTACAGCCGGCGGCCAGATAGTCAACCAGAATGGACTTGTCGCTCACAACCCGGTCTTTGCTGAATGCCTGAGAATCCGCCATCTAAACCTCCACCCGGATCATTTTGCGGGCGCTGAACCGTGTGATCTGCGGGCGACGCGCCCTCTAGGGGTTGCCGGCGACGCGGCCGCTCTGGGATAGTCCTCTTGTTCTTCTCACGCAACCATCGCCGTTAAAAATCTGCCAGCCCGCCAATGCGGCGATGGCCGCCGTCTCCGTCCGCATGACACGGGGTCCAAGCGAAACAGCGATAGAGAACGGGAGATTTCCAAGGACGTCAAGTTCCGATGCTGAAAACCCGCCTTCGGGACCAATCACAAATGTGGGAACGCCATCCCCTGCAAATCCCGGCTCTGAGAGCGCGGTTCTGATGTCTGCGCCCGCGCCCGTCTCATCCATAAAAATCAAGGGGCGGGTTTTCGGCCAATCCGACAGTGTGGTTTCAAATGGCGCTAAATCAGATAAATGCGGAATACTCAGCCGCTCGCTTTGCTCGGCGGCCAGGGTCGCCGTTGCCATCAATCGATCAATGTTGAGCCGCTTGGGCATGGTTCGGTCTGTCAACACAGGATACAATTCGGAAACGCCCAATTCCGTTGCTTTCTCGACCAGAAAATCCAGCCGGTTCTTTTTGACGGGCGCAAACATGAGGGCAACATTTGGTTCCGCCGTTTGGTCGCGTATCCGTTCTGTCACCCGCAGTAAACAGTCGTTTTTGCCCGCCCGCGCAATAACGGATTGCCATTCGCCGTCGATACCGTTGAATAGGCTCACCGAATCGCCGGTTTTTCGGCGCATGACCCGCAAAAGATAGTGGGTTTGCTCGCGGGACGGCGCAACCTCTGCCGCGGCGCTCAAGGCGTGCCTTACAAACAGACGGATTGACGTTTTCCGTTTGGCCATGGCGCAAGTGTCGGGGGCAGGGCCGGAAAATGCAAGAAAGGTTTCCCGACAAAGGATGCGTGTGGCATACATCGAGACAACGGAAACCTTTGTGATGAGCCATATGGATCGAACCGGGAGCGCCAGTGATATCGTTCGCGATCACTGGATTGACCGTTATGCGCCGAGGCCGCTCAGGCCCTATCTCACGCTTGCCCGAATGGACCGGCCCATTGGGACGTGGCTGCTGGTCTTGCCCTGTTGGTGGGGTGTAACCCTGGCATCGGACGGCCCGCCCGATGGCGCGCTGTTGGTTCTGTTTGCCATTGGTGCGCTGGTTATGCGCGGGGCCGGCTGTACCATCAACGACATCGTTGATAGGGATATCGATGCAAGAGTTGCGCGCACGGCGGGGCGCCCCATCCCGCGCGGGGATGTGAGTGTCGTTCAGGCATTTGCCTTCCTGGGTATTCAGTTGGGCATTGGTCTGGTTATCGTGCTTCAGCTCAACACCTATACCATATGGCTGGCGATTTCCTCACTGGGGCTGGTTGTCCTCTACCCGTTCGCAAAACGTGTTACCTACTGGCCCCAGCTCGTCCTGGGACTGACGTTCAATTGGGGGGCGCTGGTCGGTTGGGCCTCGGTCCGTGGGCAACTGGACTGGCCTGCGGTTGCGCTCTACACGGGCGGGGTTTTCTGGACCCTGGGCTACGACACGATTTACGCCCATCAAGACAAAAAGGATGATCTGGAAGCCGGGGTAAAATCATCCGCCCTTGCCTTGCAGGACCGGACCAGGACATGGCTGTTTGTGTTTTACGGCTTGACGATCCTTTTGTTCTCAGCCGCGGGTTACTTTCTTAACGCCAGCCCGGTGTTCTTCGCAGGCGTGATTGTCTGTTCCGCCCACCTGTTGTGGCAGGTTGGCAGTGTGGATATTGACGACCCCCGAAATTGCTCAGCCAAATTCAGATCAAATCGGGATTTCGGCCTGGCAATGCTGGTAGTTTTCATGGTGGAGACCGTTCTGCGGTAGTCCTCGATCGTCAGGATCTAAGGAAGGCGGCGCACGCCGCAAACAATGACAGCGCGGGGATGATCAGGGTTTGACGGGACACCCCGCCACCCTTAGGGTCTGAGCCGGTTAGGGTCTGGTCATATCAGGTTGGCGTAACCCGATATAATCACACTCCAAAGCTTCGAGCGCCCAAAATGAACTGCCGGTGATTCCATGATCTATTCAAGAGAGTGCGCTCAAAATGCCAGGGCCTGGCCTTTCCTTGAAGCCCGTGAGGTGCTGAAACGGATCAATAACAGGACGCCCGAAAAGGGCTACGTTCTGTTTGAAACGGGATACGGGCCGTCCGGTCTGCCCCATATTGGAACCTTTGGTGAGGTTGCCCGTACATCCATGGTTCGCCACGCCTTCGAGGCCATGTCCGCTATCCCTTCCCGCCTGATCGCGTTTTCCGACGACATGGACGGTTTTCGCAAGGTGCCTGACAACCTGCCACAACAGGACATGCTGGCGGCGCACCTGCACCTGCCCCTGAGCAAAGTGCCCGACCCCTTCGGCACCCACGAGAGCCTGGGCCATCACAACAACGCCCGGCTGCGGGCGTTCCTTGATTCTTTTGGCTTTGAATACGAATTCATGAGTTCCAGTGAAGCCTATGCCGCCGGAACTTTCGATGAGGCCCTGCTGCGGGTTTTGGACGTCTATGACGAAATCATGGCGATCATGCTGCCGACACTTGGCGAAGAACGCCGCAAAACCTACAGCCCGTTTTTACCGGTGTGCCCGAAAACGAGCCATGTCCTCCAGGTGCCGGTGGTGGCGCGCAATCGCGAGGCCGGCACAATCGTTTTTGAATATGAGGACGGGTCCAGGGGTGAGGTTCCTGTAACTGGCGGTCATTGTAAGCTGCAATGGAAGCCGGATTGGGCCATGCGCTGGTATGCCCTGGGCGTGGATTATGAGATGTCCGGCAAGGATCTGATCGACTCGGTCAAACAGTCAGGGAAAATCTGCCGCGCCCTGGGCAGCGCCCCGCCCGCCGGGTTTTCCTACGAACTGTTTCTGGATGACAGGGGTGAAAAAATATCGAAATCCAGGGGCAACGGGTTGGCCGTGGAAGAATGGCTCCGCTACGCACCGCCCGAGAGCCTGGCTCTCTTCATGTATCAGAAACCAAGGACCGCAAAACGGCTTTTCTTCGACGTGATCCCCAAAGCCGTCGATGAATACCTCTCGCACGTTGACAGGTTTCCGAAACAGGAACCGGAACAGCAACTGGGTAACCCGGCATGGCATATCCACGCAGGCGAGGTGCCCCATGAAGCGGCCTATCTCGGCTTCAATATTCTGCTTAACCTGGCCAGCGTCTGTCATTCCGATGACAAGGCGGTTTTGTGGCATTTTATCAGCCGCTACCGGCCCGGTGTAACCCCGGAAAAAGCACCAATTCTGGACAGCCTCGTCGGCTATGCCATCAACTACTATCAGGATTTTGTACGCCCGAACAAACAATACAGACCGCCCGGCGATGACGAGGCGACGGCGTTAAGGGACCTTGTTTCCGCCTTGAAAGACCTGCCCGATTGCGCCGCCGCAGAGGATATACAGACACTGGTCTACGAGATCGGCAAGCGGGATGCCTTTGAGGACCTGAAATCATGGTTCCGCGCCCTCTACGAAATTCTACTGGGACAGGCACAGGGGCCACGGATGGGCTCATTCATTGCGCTTTACGGCATTGAAGAGACCATCACCCTGATCGAACGTGTTCTGGCCGGGGAAGACCTTTCCTGCCGGGGCTGAGGGGGCCTAGACCGGCTGGCTTTTTGCCCACTCGAAATACAATTCACGGGCGCGGCGGTAAACGGGACCCGTATTCAGGTGGCGGTCCTCAATGCGGGTACAGGGAACAACCTTTGTGTAGTTCGCCGTGCTGAACAACTCTTCTGCTTCCAACAGCTCTTCAAAATCGATCTGGCGTTGCAGAACCGTACAACCATCCTGTTCCAGAAGGGCGACGACCCTCTGGCGGGTAATGCCGTTCAGAAACGTGCCGTTTATTGCCGGGGTGCTGACGATACCGTCTTTCACCATAAAAAGGTTGGTATAGGAAAATTCAGCCACATTGCCATTGGGGTCCAGCATGACGGCGGTATCAAATCCTCTGTCATTTGCCGCTTTCGTGCTGCGTGTAACATTGGGGTACAGGCCCGATGCCTTGGCGTCCGTCGGTGCCGAATCCCGGCATGGACGGCGATAGCGGGTCAGACAGGCCGAAAACCCCCTGACCTCGGGAAAGGGCGCTTCGCGGATTGACAGCACGAAACGGGTGGTTTCCTCCGCCGGCCCCATAAAACTGTTGCTGACATAAAACAACGGACAGACATAAAGCGCCTCTTCGGGTGAAAACCGGCGGATACCGGCCCGCGCAAGCTTTTCGATTTCTTGGGCGGAAATGTCCGGGGTCATGCCCAGGATTTCCGCGGATTTTACCGCCCGCGCACAGTGCCTATCCAGATCGGGCACACAGCCGTCAAAAGCCCGGGCCCCGTCGAAAACGGTCTGGGCCAGCCAGGCCCCGTCATCAAACGGTGCCATGACGGGTACGTCACCGTCAATCCATTCACCATCAATCCAGGTAACCGTGCGGCCCGACGCCGAAGAACCATGCTTTGGCATTGCTTACCCTGTTGCGTTGGTTGGCGCGTTAGTTGGCGCGTTGGTTGGCGGGTTGTCCGGGCGTACCCTACTGACTGGCCCAGACTATTCGCGCAATCCAGTCCACATCCTCCATGCCGAGAACCCGATCATCATGGGCATCATTCAGAGACTGAAGCTCAACTTTGCGTCCGGTCAGGCGTTTCAACTGTTTTGCCAACACCTCGCCGCCCAGTGTTTTCACAACGACGCGATCACCACGGCGCAGACTTGCATCGGGGGAAACAATGACCGTGTCACCCTCCCGAAACACGGGTTCCATGCTGTCGCCACTGATTTCAAGGGCATAGGCATGGGGATCACCCACATCAGGGAAGGGGATCTCGTCCCAAGACCCGCCGATGGGGTAACCGCCGTCGTCAAAGAAACCGTCTGAGCCGGCCTGTGCCAAACCAATCAGGGGGACATGTCGATAGACGCCGCCGGAATCGGCGGTCCCGATCAGGGTTACAAACTCACCGAGAGTGGCCCCCGTTGCCGTCAGTATCTTGGACACACTCTCCGTACTCGGCCAGCGTAACTTGCCATCCCGCGTAACACGTTTGCTCTTGTTAAAGGTCGTCGGATCCAATCCGGCGGCCTTTGCGAGGCCCGAGGCAGAAAATCCGTACTCTTGGGCCAAACGGTCGATTGCCGACCAGACATCAGCGTGTTTCAACATGGGAACATGATCTTATACACAAAGAAAATTTGCATTAAGATAATAATCCTTTATATTGTTAATTGTCCTATAATGTGTTCACCCAGATATTATTTCTTTCATATGGATCAAAACCTATGCCGCAAAATAAACGTATCTACAAACCCTATCGCCCCCCAAGGATAGAGACCGTCCGCCTGTTCGCGTCCGCGGAAGAAGCATGGTTCTGGTTCGTCCGTTGCCAGAAACTTAGGGACCAGGGTGTAAAACCCGGCGATGCAATGTCGTGTTTCCAGAGACCCTGCGAGCCGGATGATATTGACCTCGCCGTCAAGCGCCTGTACCAGCAAAGAGAATTGAGGCGGGAGCACCTCACTGTCCTCGTCAGGTTTGGCATGCTGGAACGCCCGCCTGATAGAAGAATTCCGCCTGAAATCCGCGCCGCCTTGGTCTGGAAAGAGGCGCTGGATAAGCTCTCTACCGCCTTAAAACATAAGGGAATTATCGCGCCGGGTTCGTCGCCGGGGCGCGCCCGGTTTATAGCCTGACCGACACCGGCGCGGTTGAAGAAAAATGATTGATGGAACGAAACCGCCCGGACACCCCGTGCCCCGGTCTGTCGTGGTCGTCTTCAGTAACCAGGTCGATATAAACTGGCTCAGGATACTTAGACCCGGTTTCAGACACTGTTTCGCACTTGTTGAACAGCCAAAGGGCTGGACCCTTGTTGATCCCCTCAGCACCCACATGCTCATTGACGGCCTCGAGCCTGTCTCTGCGCAAGCCGTTATTCAGTGGTACCGGGAACAAGGCCACACCTGTATCCTCACGCGCCCGAACCAGGGAAATACAACGCCAGCCCCCTTGAGTTTTTTCTCGTGCGTGGAAGTTGTTAAGCGATTGTTGGGAATACATAAATTGTGGATACAGACTCCCTATCAGTTATATAATTACCTATTAAATGAAAAAAGTCCTTGACTTTTTAAAATTTCCATGACATATATGATTTCAGTGACAGGGACACGTGCGTCCGCACCCCGTCACAATACCTTACAGACTTTTTTAGGATTGTTTTCAAATAAGCTAGATTCATAAAAATCAGGTTCACAGAAATCAGGGAGACTTAACATGGGCGGAATATTCGCCGCGCCACCACCGCCACCGGCACCACATCCAGCACCGAAGCCCGCCGTTGATACGCAGCAGCATGAAGATAATCCGCGCCGCGAACGGCTTGAACGGAAACGCAGAGGACGCCGCGAAACAATCGCAACAACCCCGCGCGGCCTGCTCTCTCCGCTACATCATGCTACCCGCAAACCCTCATTGCTCGGAGAATAACATGGAGACGACGGCGGCCCCTGACCTTTGGAAACAATTCCGCAAAGCCAAGGATATCCGCGCGAGGTGGGAGCCCCTGTGGCGTGAGTGCTACAGTTATGCGTTACCGCACCGGGATTTTGACCCGGCGACAGAGTCCCGTGGCCAGCAAAAATCTGTCAAATTGTATGATGGCACGGCGCCTGACGGTGTCGATCAACTGGCTTCCAGCCTGCTTGGTGAACTGACGCCGCCTTGGGGGCAATGGTTCTCTTTTTCTCCCGGGGCGGAAGCATCGCCGGAAGCCGGGAGAGAGGCTTCCGCCGCGCTCCAGAAAATCGGTGATACCGTCCGCGGACACTTTGAACGCTCAAACTTTGCCGTTGAGATGCACCAGTGTTTTCTTGATCTGGTGACGGCGGGAACGGCGTGTCTGTTGTTTGAAGAGGCACCCATGGGCCGCGCAACCGCGTTTCGATTTACCGCTGTGCCGTTGAACCAGGTGGCCTTCGAGGAAGGCCCGGACGGAAAACTTGATACGACGTTCCGGCGATCAGCGTTGGAACCGGAGGCGTTTCGATCAAAGTTCCCCAACGTATCCCTGCCCGAGATGAAGGGGGATTTCAGTCTTGAGGCCAAAAAGGTCCGGGTGCTCGAAGTGGTGAAGCCGGGCGCCTCCGGATATTCATATTGGGCGGTCCTCGATGATGAAACCGGCGCGTCTTTGGGTGGCGCGCCCCTGGCAAGCGGCAGCTTTTCCCGCTCGCCATTCATTAATTTCAGATGGCTGAAGGCGCCCGGAGAAATCTACGGTCGCTCGCCGGTTATGAAAGCGTTGCCCGACATTAAAACGGCAAACAAGGTTGTGGAGCTCATCTTAAAGAACGCGTCCATCGCCGTGACAGGTATCTGGCAGGCCGATGACGATGGGGTTCTGAACCCGGCAAACATTCAACTGATACCGGGCGCCGTTATTCCGAAAGCCGTGGGGTCCCAGGGTCTGACACCGTTGAAATCGCCCGGTGATTTTGACATGTCGCAGCTGGTTTTGACGGACCTTCGGGGGCGCATCAGAAGTGCCCTGTTGAGCGAGAATCTCGGGCAGATCAATGCGCCACAGATGACGGCCACGGAAGTTATCGAACGCTCAGCCGAAATTTTCCGACTTTTGAGTGCCACGTACGGTCGCCTGCAATCGGAGCTTCTGGTGCCGCTCATGGAGCGCGCGCTGGGTATCCTGTCAAGGCGCGGTGATATCCCTGAGTTTGAGCTTGATGGCCGGGCGGTCACCATGGTCTGGCGCTCACCGCTGGCCCGCGCCTACGCGAGACAGGAAGCCCGGGAAACAATGTCCTGGATACAGGCGCTGACAGCTTTGGGGCCGGAGGCAACCGCACGCATTGACGCAGCCGTAGCCGCTAGGTGGCTGGCGAAGGCTTTTGACATACCGGAAGACCTTATTCGATCCCTGCCCGAAGAGACGCAACCAGACCCGCCTCTGGTGAGGACCAACGCGCCGGCCCCGCCAGCAGAGCGGGGGCATGAGACGGCAATGAACACAGACAATAATTGAGCACAGACAATGGTCAGGAAATCGAAGGACGCGAAGCATGACCACAACACCTGAATATGAAGGCAATAGCGAAGACATGAACAAAGCCCGGTCCGCGCGCTACGGTGCCCAGGACGAGGCCCGCCCCGATACCCGAGACGGGACCCGCGACAGCCGCGCGCTGCAGAAACAGTTTTCACGTCTTCTGTCCCGGCCCGAGGCGGCTTCCGTTCTCCGGCATCTGCATCGAATAACCCGCGAGCGACTCCTTGGCCCTGACGTCAGTGAAGCCACCTTGCGATACATGGAAGGACAGAAGGCCATCCTCGCGTACATGGAACGGATGGCGGCTGACGGGAACAACCCGCCCGCTATGAGCCCCCTGGAATACGCGCAAACCGGAGATTAACCGAAATGAGCACCGCCGATAATCAGCTTCCATCAGAAGACGAAAACGCTACACCCACACCCACGCCCATCCCCATACCCGACGCGGCGCCCGAATCCGAAGCCCGCCGCGCGGCGGAACTGAAGGACAGGTTCTGGAATGCGGAAAACAACTGTATCGACACAGAGGCGCTCATACGCTCCTACAATGAGCTGGAAGCCCGCCTGGGCGCGCCGGGAAATACCGTACCCGCCCGGGCGGACGCATACGACATCAGGATCGACCACCCGGCCATTGATATTGACGCAGACGTGAATGAAATCCTTCACGCCAGCGGGTTCTCAAACAAACAGGCACAAGTGGTATACGATCTGGCCCGTGACAAACTTCTGCCGCTGATCGAAGAACTTTCACAAGAAGCCACGCAGAACACGCACGCCGCTAGGCTCGAAAATCATTTTGGCGGCACGGATCGCTGGCAGGCGGTCTCGCGCCAAATCGCAACCTGGGGGCAATCAAAGTTGCCTCAGGATGTCTTTCAGTCCCTGAGCACGAGCTTTGACGGCGTCATCGCCCTGCACAGGATGATGACATCTGATGAACCAGTGCTCATCGGTGGCAGTACGGCTTCCGCCACAACCCTGAGCGAGGATGGCCTTCGCGAACTGATGCGCAATCCGAAATACTGGCGCGATCAGGACCCCGCAACGGTCAAACAGGTTCAGCAGGGCTTTGAGGCACTTTACCCCGGATAGGGTGGCCTGCCCTCTGCCCTATTCACGTTTTTCAAACGAACCCCAGGCCAACGCTCAAACGGTGGTGAGCGCCGCGCCTTTCCGCCGATCCCGCCGTAGCGGGGGCCGTGCCCGGGCATGGGCCCTGCTCTTTCTGGAGAAACCAATGCAACACTCAACACAACGACCCGACCCGTTTGGCCGCCTGATGAGCGACGACGGCAGCCAAAGCCGATTTCAGAATCTGACGGATATCTATGCCCTTCAGGGCACCGTCGGACCCGATGGTGAAAACCAGGCCGACGACATCGCAAAAGTCGAAATCCTGATGGATCAGCTGGGGGAAATCGACCTGTCGCAAACGGATGGACCAACCGGATACTACGGCGAACGTCTCAAACAGGCGGTGCAGCGTTTTCAGAAAAAATCCGGCCTTGCGGAATCAGGCCGCGTGGCGCCCGCCGATCCGACCATAAGAGCCATCCGCCGCGCCCTTGAGGAAACCCATCCTAGCAACACGGGGCCTCGGGATGGCGGTATCTCTCACCCCGCCGCCACGCCGTCAACGCCGCCGCTGGCGGGGCCGCCCGGTCTATCGGGGACTGTGTAACCCGGGTACGCCACAAACCACAAACCCTCTGATCAATTGAAAAAGGAGAGCGGAATGTCGATTTCCGTCGAACAATCGTTCGTAAAACACTTTCAGGCTGATGTGCATCTGCAATACCAGCAGATGGGCTCCAAACTGAGGAACACCGTGCGGGTCAAGGATAACATCATCGGTGCCTCCACAACGTTTCAACAGGTGGGCAAAGGCACCGCAAGTACAAAAGCGCGGCACGGCAAAGTGCCGGTCATGAACGTCGCCCACACGCCCGTCGAATGTCTGTTGTCTGACTACTACGCGGGTGACTGGGTTGATTCTCTCGATGAAATCAAATCCAACATCAATGAGCGGACGGTGACCGCGCGCGCCGGCGCCTATGCTCTGGGGCGAAAAACCGATGAGCTGATCATCAATCAGCTGGACACCTCAAAAAACCACGCCGGTGACGGCGCGGATGGTCTGACCAAAGATAAAGTTCTCGAAGCATTTGAGATGCTTGGTGAGGCCGATGTCCCCGATGACGGAGAACGCTACGCCATTGTTGGCTGGAAACAGTGGTCCAACCTGTTGAGCATCGAGGAATTCGCCAACGCCGATTATGTTGGCGACAACGAGCTGCCATGGCGCGGAACCCAGGCAAAAAAATGGCTTGGCGCCCTGTGGATCCCGCACTCGGGCCTGACGCTGCAATCCGGTGTTCGCGCCTGCTACTGGTATCACAAGACAGCCATCGGCCATGCCATCGGATCGCATGTCAAAACCGACGTGACCTGGCACGGTGATCGGGCGGCCAACTTCGTCAACAACATGATGAGCCAGGGAGCATGCCTTATCGATACATCAGGCGTCGTTTCCATGCGCTGTCTCGAAAACTGAGGAGAAACCCAATGGCTTACCTATCAAAAAATATAAGTGTGCTCGCCTATGCTAATGGCTTTACCCTATGGCATTATTCTTCAGAGGATACGGCGGCGGAAATTCTTGCCGACAGTTACTTTGATGACGCGGCGAATCTGTTAAGGCGCGGCGATCTTATCGTCATGAATACCGATACTGAGGGTTCTCCCGAGACCCGCGTGAGTGCGGTGCGCGCGATTGCGGCGGGCGCGGTAACCCTGGGCAATGAGCCCAACAAGGCGTCTTTCGTCGCCAATGCTTCCGGCGGGGCAACCGTGGACCGGGAGTGCCGCGCGCAAATTGCGGCGCTCATCAATGCGCTTGTTGCCGCCGGTCAAATGGAAGCTTCCTGATCGAGGGGCATAACGCTCTTTAATATCTGTCATCCATTCGTAACGGGTCACGGAATCATCCGTGACCCGCTTTTTCAGGAGACCACGATGGCACTCAGTGCAATCGCAATGTGCTCACGCGCGTTGTTAAAAATCGGCGCCGCCAGCATTACATCTTTTCAGGACGGTACCGCCGAGTCGGAAATAGCCGCAAACCTGTATCCGTCGGTCAGAGATTCTCTGTTGTCGGCACATCCCTGGAACTTCGCCACCGCACAGACAACGCTGGCAAAAATGACCGCACAACCGGTCGCCGACTTTGCCAACGCTTTTCAGCTTCCCGCTGATTTTTTGAGAGCCCTGTCGGCGGGCGGCGGGCCGCAAAGCCGGGGTGTGGTCTACAGACTGGCGGAAAAACGCCTCCATAGTGATGCTGATGCTGTTACCCTGAGCTACATTTTCAGGGCAGATGAAGCGATTTTCCCGGCTTTTTTTGACCAGGCTCTGATTGCCCGGCTGGCCGCTGAATTCTGTATTCCGCTCACCGATTCAACAACCCGCTCGGAAATGCTCTTTAAGCTGGCAGGTGCCAGCTTTCGCGAAGCGAAAACTATCGATTCACAACAGGCCACCCCCCGACAGATTGCGGGGTTCAGCCTGATTGAGGCGCGATAGTCATGGCTACTCTGAGGATCAACAAAACCAACTTTACGGCGGGCGAAATTTCCCCTGATCTTTTGGGGCGCGGCGATCTTCGCGCCTACGAAAACGGGGCCAATCTGTTGAAAAATGTCTTCGTGAACCCGACAGGGGGCCTGTCGCGGAGACCCGGCCTTCGCTACATCTCAACCATCTCAGGCCCAGGGCGGCTGGTCGCGTTCGAATTCAATACGGAGCAGATTTATCTTCTGGTCTTCACGGACCGGAAACTCTCCGTTTATCGGGATGATATCCAGGTCGCGTCCGCGAGGGCACCCTGGACCGAGAGCCAACTTGCTCAGATTTCCTGGGTTCAGAGTGCCGATACGCTGCTGGTCACGCACCCGGACACGCAACCGCGGAAAATCACCAGAACATCGGAAACGGCCTGGACCGTATCGGTGTGGTCATATGTCGAAAAAGCCGGGCGTATCCTTCAGCCTTTTCACAAATTTGCGCAGACCACCGCCACCCTGAGCACCAGTGCAAGGCGGGGATCGATAACCGTCACGGCCAATACAGATGTATTTGTCGCCGCCCATGTTGGGACGCGCTTTCGGATCACCAACAAGGAGCTTGAAATTACGCGCGTCATCTCCGCAACTGTTGCGCGCGCGCTTGTAAAGGAAACCCTGCCCTCCACATCCGCCGTTGAAGATTGGGAGGAACAGGCTTTTTCGGCTGTCCGTGGCTGGCCCGTATCCGTTTGTTTTCATCAGGACCGTCTTGTCATCGGTGGGTCTCGGGATTTGCCAAACAGGCTGTGGCTGTCGAAATCATCGGATATCTACAATTTTGATCTGGGCCAGGGCCTTGATGATGCCGCCATCGACTTTGCAATTTTGTCAGACCAGGTCAATGCGGTGCGCGCCGTCTTCTCGGGTCGCCACCTGCAGGTCTTTACGTCCGGTGCAGAGTGGATGGTTTCCGGCGACCCGCTGACACCAGAGAACATCCAGCTGCACCGTCAAACCCGGATAGGCTCGCCCATCGACAGGACGGTTCCGCCGCGCGATGTTGATGGGGCCACCCTGTTCGTTCCGCGCGACGGAAACGGGCTTCGGGAATTCCTGTTCGCCGACGTGGAACAGGCCTATCAGGCACACGATCTCGCCATGCTTGCCAAGCACATGGTCAACAATCCTCTGGATCAGGACTATGACACGACGCGCCGCCTGCTTCACCTGGTCCTGCAGGATGGCACACTTTCGACCGTGACCGTGTTTCGCGCGGAGCAGGTCACCGCCTGGTCGCGCCAGCAAACGAGCGGGCTCTTCCGATCTCTCTGCGTTACCGGAGACGATACATTCGTATTGGTGGAACGGCGGGGTTCCTGGTTTCTTGAAAAGTTCGATCAGGACGTGTGTACAGATTCTGCTCTGGTTGGGACTTCCGAAACGGCCAAGCTGACGTGGGTGGGCCTGAACCATCTGGACGGTGAAACTGTCGCGATACGTTCAGACGGCGCGGTTCATGAAAGCCGCAAAGTTTCGCGGGGCCGGATTGCACTGGACTATCCGTCCACGAACATTGAAGCAGGTCTGGCGTTCGCCCATTGCATTGAACCGTTACCGCCAACCATCCAGGTCGGCGGCGGGCCGGTCCAGGGGCGACGGCTGAGGCCGGTCTCACACACCTTTCGCCTGCTTCGCGTGACAAGCCTTCGCCTCGACACGGGGCAGGGTTTTATCGATGTTCCGTTCAGGCGATTGGGTGCTCAAACCCTTGATACAGCGCCGAAGCCGTTTACAGGGGACAGGACAATTCGGGCGTTTGGCTGGCGGGGTTCCGGGATTGAGCCTCTCTGGCGAATTGAAAATGATGCCCCGTTACCCTTCAACCTGCTCTCCGTTTCATCGGAAGTATCGATCAATGGCTAAGCAAAAAAACAGGAGACCCCCATGGCTGCACTCGCCCCCGCCCTTCTTCCAATAGCAGGTTCGGCGGCCACCTCGGCTTTGGCACCCGCCGCCGGATCGTTATTGACCGGCGGATTGGGCGTGCTCGCCAATGCGTACGCGTCGCGCACCGCGCAGAAACAGGCCGCGGCGCAGCAACAACAGGCGGCTGCCCTGAAAATCGCCGAGCTTGAGAAACAGCGCTCAATTGACGAGCGCAGGAAACGCGACGCGCTGAAACGGGAACAGGCCCGCCGACGGGCCAGGTTTGGCGCCGCCGGATTACTTGCCAGTCACTCCGCGGACGCTGTTCTGGAGGGCCTGCGGCAACAGACCGAACAGAGCATCATGGACGCCCGCGAAGCCGATCAGCTCTCGATCCGAAACATCAACCAACAGCTCAGTGCGGATCGAAGAACCGCCCGCCGTGGCGCCCGGGCGACCCGCCAAAGGAGCCTGCTTGACCCCATTGGCCGGGTTGGCGAGGCGTGGCCTGACAACAATTTCCCGCGCCGGTCATGGACGTATTTGAGGTGAGGAACACAGCATGACTGAACACATAAAAATCGGTGATATCACGCCGCGAATACAATACGAGGCATCGGGTACTGAAACGGTTTTTTCCTATCCGTTTCCGGTTTTCAGCGCGGACGATCTCAGGGTTTACGTTGATGATACCCTACAGACGCCGGGCACACATTACGCCGTTGACGGTGTCGGCGAAGACCAGGGCGGCGCAATCACTTTTTCAATCGCACCGGCACCCGCCGCCGCCGTGACGATCGTTCGGCACCTGTCGATTGCCAGAACATCCGACTTTCAGGAATCGGGAGAATTCAGGGCCAGTGTGATCAATGATGAGCTCGACAAGATCATCGCCATGATCCAGGAAATTGCCGAGGCCATTGATCGCGCCGTTCATTTATCCGCAACTGATAGAGCCGCGGCACTCACGCTTCCGGCAAGGACGGCGCGCGCGAATGCCTATCTTGCGTTTGATAGCAAGGGCGCCCCCATAGCGGCCGTGGAACCCGGCAGCTATCCGGCCAGCACCTTTATCTCGACCTTGCTGGATGATGAAGATGCCGCCGCCGCACGAACAACCCTGGGGGCGCTGGCCCCGGATGGCGATGGCTCGCAACTTACCGGTATTGCCATCGGCGGGCCTGGCCCCGCTCTGGGTTCGGAAAGCGTGATCCGGACCAATGCCAAAACCATATCGGAAAACATCACGTTTGCGGGCACCGAAAACGGGATGACGGCGGGCCCCGTCACAATCGCCGATACGTTTACCGTTACCGTTACCCGCGGTTCAACCTGGACCATCGTCGGAGGATAGATGAAATGAGCAAGCTGAACGTCGCCAAAGTTGCCGATTTGACCGGTAACGGCCCCGTAACCCTGACAGGGCAAAACGCCGCCAAGGTCTGGTGTCTGTACACAACGCGTACAGCAACTTCCATAAGGGGCAGTTTCAATGTGTCCAGCCTGACCGATAACGGTGCCGGGCACACAACAATCAGTTACACAAACACTATGGCGAGCGCCAATTACGCCAATGTTTCGTCCTCAAGCAACTGGCACACCCATCATGGCTTTCCGTCAGCTTCCAGTGCGGTGGTTGTAACAGGCGACAGTTTCCACTCAAAAAAAGATACCGGCGCGGTGAGTTTTAACACCCATGGAGAATTGGCATGAGCGCCTTTGCATCCTCCAGTGGCCTGTTAAGCGATACCGATACTGATTTTTCCTTTTCCACGTTGGGCGATCTCGCATGACGCCTCTGATGTCGCGTCGGGAAGCCCTGACAATGCCCCTGTGGCGGCGCGAACTGGTTCTGCGTGAGCGCGGTCTGAACCCCCTACAGCCAACCTACTGCATTGTATGGGAGGACCCGGAAAATCTTGACGATCCGCTAAAGGTGACCACACCGGGCCCCGTTTGGCTGGCAATGGCTCTGCACGGCGACGTTTTACCGCCCGTATCCGTATACCCGTTAGCGCTAGACGAGCGGGGCTTTGTCCTGCCGGGGCACGGGTTGCATGACGATGTCATCCCCGCCATGACCGAGAGGGAAGCCATGGAGTACCTGGTAAAAAAGGACGTACCTGTCCGTGTCTGGGCTGAGGATCAGAGCAACCGCGCGCGCCTTAAAATCTGTAAACAGACCATGCTGCCAATAACCCGATTGTATCGAAACGCCTGGCGTTTGGCGGCCTAGAGGAGAAAACCCAGAGGAGAAAACAATGTCAAATTCACAAATCAACATCCATGGAACCATCGTTGACGCCGATACGGTATCGAAACCCGATGACCGTTCATTTCGCGCCGCCTGGCAGCTAACCGGCAACATTATCGATGTCGATATGACCCGTGCCCGTGATATCCACCGGGATCGAATCAGGGCGGCCCGAAAGCCTGCCTTCGCCATCAACGATATTGCCATCAACGATGCCATGCTTGCCGATGATGAACCCGCAAAGACCGCCGCCGCCGCGCGCCGCGACGTGCTCAGGAATGCCCCCGCCGATCCTGCGATTGAGGCCGCCGTCACCCCTGAAGCGCTGACGGGTGTTTGGCCCGCCAGCCTCTCACCCGTGGACGAAGCAGGGGCACGATCATGACAAGGGATCACCATCACCTGAACACCATCATCGCTGATCTCTCGGAACGTATGGTTGGCGTGGAAGTTGGCATCGCCGCGCTCAACGAGAAATTTGATACGGGCCTGGCGACCCTGCATGACAAGGTCGATAGCGTCGAGTCCCACCAGCGTGAACGCAACCACGCCATTCTCACCAGTATCGCGAGCGCCGACGCCAGAGGCCAGCAACGCGGAATAGAGCAGGCCCGCGCCATTGAAAAGCTGAGCGAACAGATTCTGGAAAAGCGAAAAACCGAGGACTCCGTGCGGCTGTCGTACGGCGTACGGGCGCTGATGTTTCTGGGCACCATCGTCATGGCGTTGATCGGTTTTATCTATCTCAACGATATCGGCCGCGCGCACTGATCCGTCACGAAAATTTTTCATCATCCAGAAGCCGCCCGGATATCAATAACAAAAAAAGGAAAGTCACTATGCCCGGATCACCGGACGGGCCATCTGTGCCCGAATTACAGGACGGGCCAACGGGGCACGATAGCGGCCTGTTGGCGTTTGTAGAGGTATGGAACGACCTGCAGGTTCTGAGCACCCCTGAACACCACCGGACAATGGCCCTGTGGCTGGAGGGACAATGGCAGGCCGGTAACTGCCAGCTTCTGATGATGGCCTTTCGCAATGCCGGGAAATCCACCCTGATCGGGTTATTCGCGGCCTGGTTGCTGCGGTGTGATCCTGTCCGCCGCCTTCTTGTTTTATCGGCGGATCACAATCTCGCGCGGCGCATGGTCCGCAACGTCAAACGAATTATTGAACGCCATCCCCGCACGGCTGATCTGAAACCGGCCGAGGTCGATGAGTGGGCGGCGGATCGGTTTACGGTGAACAGAGAGCGGGAATTGCGCGATCCGTCCATGCTTGCCAAGGGGATCAGCGCCAACATCACAGGCAGCCGCGCAGACGTGGTGATCTGCGACGATGTGGAGGTCCCAAACACCTGTGACACGCCGGGTAAACGCGATGGTCTGCGCGCGCGGCTGGACGAAATTCAATATGTATTGGTGCCGGGGGGAACGTGCCTTTTCATTGGCACGCCGCATACCCGCTATTCGATCTATGACGCCGGGCCAGCAGGCGGCACGGCCGAACCCTATCTTGCCGGGTTTCAGCGTTTTGAGCTGCCATTACTGAACAGCGCCGGTGCCAGTGCCTGGCCCGAGAAATTCCCGGTGGCGCAGATCGAAACCATCAGGCGCCGCACAGGCCCGGCAAAATTTCAAAGCCAGATGATGCTGCGGCCCCTGTCGGTTGTTGACGGCAGGTTGGATGCCGAGCGGCTGATCCCCTATGACGGAGAGCTGAGGTTTCGCGAAAGCGGGGGAGAAGCGGACCTGAGGATCGCTGACAAGCGCCTGGTTTCGGCGTCCTGCTGGTGGGACCCCGCCTATGGCTCGCCGCACCACGGTGACGCCAGTGTCATCGCCTGTGTGTTTACCGATGAAGACGGTAACTACCGCCTGCACGCCATAGAATACTTGACCCATGACCCCGCCGCTGTTGAGCGGATATCCGAAGCGACCCAGCAATGCCGCAAGGTGGTTGCCTTTGCCAGGCGATATCACCAGCCCGCTGTGACCATAGAAAAGAACGGAATCGGGCGTTTTTTGCCCGGCCTCCTGCGCCAGGAACTGACCCTGGCGCGCCTGCCCATTGCTGTCCGCGAGGAATCTGCAAAGCGGTCCAAGGACCTTCGGATTGTCGATGCTTTTGATGCCGCGCTGGCGGCTAATCAGTTGTTTGTACATCAGAGCGTGATGAACACACCGTTCCGCCATGAAATCGAGGAATGGCGTTCGGGTGCGAACGTCGCCGATGATGGGCTGGATGCGGTGGCGGGCTGCCTGCTCAATGAGCCGGTTCGCCTGCCCCGACACCCGGATATCAAACAACCTGAACGCCCAGCAGACTGGCGGCGCGGCATCCCGCAATTCAAGGCCGCGCATGATTTCAGTCCGTGACGAAAAACCGTGTCACTTACGTACCCGACCCTGCCCTGTTCAACCCCCTGATTTGAGGAGAAAACCCATGACTATTCAAACCCCCGAGCGAGCCGGTTCCCAACCTGTGGCGAAAGCCGTACCAGGGCTGGCCACTCGGTCCACCCGCGCAAGTCGGGCAGACCGGACGGTCGATGTGCTCGCCCGGACGATATATGGTGAGGCCCGCGGCGAACTTGTTCGCGGCAAAGAGGCGGTCGCAGCCGTGGTCATCAACCGGGTCCGGCGCGCCAGAGCGCGGGGCGGACAGTTCTGGTGGGGCAATGACATCGAAAGTGTCTGTCTGAAACCTTATCAGTTCTCGTGCTGGAACCCCGGCGATCCCAATCGTTCAAAGATTGAAGCCGTGGGCCGTGACAACCGTGTTTTTCAAAGCTGCCTGCGGGTTGCGCGGCGCGCTGTCAGCGGCACCCTGAAAGACCCGACGGGTGGTGCCACCCACTATCACGTCAACAGCATTTTTCCACCCTGGGCACGGGGAAAGGCGGCGTGTGCAGAGATTGGTGCCCACCATTTCTACAACGACATTGAATAAGAACATTGAATAAGGAGGAGAGATACGATGCTGAACCTTGTTGGGGCGCTCGCCGCGCCTATCCTGAACGGTTTGTTCAACGTGGTGGACCAGGCCGTCGAGGACAGGGACGAAGCCGCGCGCATCAAGGCCCGTCTACAGGAAATGGTCCTGACCGGCCAGATGAAAGAGATTGAGGAAGCCGCCGCGGTGATCCGCACAGAAGCCATGGGCGAGAGCTGGCTGCAACGCAATTGGCGACCGATGCTGATGTGTCTCTTTGGCATCATTGTCGCCAACAACTACATTATCGTCCCGCTGTTTGGCACGCCTGCGGCAGACATTCCACCGGACATGTGGGATCTCCTGAAACTTGGTGTCGGTGGCTATGTGGTGGGCCGAAGTGTGGAGAAAGGTATTCGGGTGTGGAAAAACGATCCCTGATGGACTATATATCCGGCGTTCCGAAACCGTTTGGTCCACAAGGAGGAGAAGGAGGACGTCATGAAACGCCGTGCGCCCCCAAAGCGGCGGAACCCTGTTGCGGCGGCGGTGCGAAAACTGAAACCAAAACGCATCCCGTCGGCCAGGGCCTACCGCCGCCACGACAAACACAAATCCGATCTATCGAGACCGCCCCGCGACGATCAACCGGGGCGGTTTTGTTTCGGCGCCGGTCGGCTACGCCACGGCACGGCGTTTGCGAACCACCTCAAGGATTTTGCCCGCCGCCGTGGGGATATGCGTGCCCGGACCAAAGATGGCGGCCACGCCTTTTTCCTTCAAAAAACCCTCATCCCCGGGCGGAATGACGCCGCCCACAACCACCATGATATCGGACGCCCCCTGAGCGGAAAGCGCGTCAATCAAATGGGGAACCAGGGTCCGGTGAGCGGCGGCCTGTGACGAGACGCCGATAACATGCACATCGTTTTCGATGGCTTCGCGGGCGGTTTCCTCGGGCGTTTGGAACAGGGCGCCGATATCCACATCGAACCCCATATCGGCGAAGGCTGTGGCGATGATCTTGGCGCCGCGGTCATGACCGTCTTGGCCCATCTTGGCGACCAGCATGCGCGGTCGCCGTCCTTCACTGTCAGCAAACGCCGCGACCTCATTGCGAATGTCGGTGAAATCCCCGTCGCCTTCGCAGGCGGCTGCGTACACGCCATGAATAGACGTTGTCGTTGGCGCGTGACGCGTAAAGTGTTTTTCCAGCGCCGCCGTGGTTTCGCCCACTGTCGCACGGGCCCGTGAGGCGGCAATGGCGCGTTCCAGCAAATTCCCCTCGCCCGTTTCCGCCGCCGTGCTCAGGGCATCCAGCGCCGCCCGGCAGGCGGCTTCATCCCTGGTTTCCCGAAGGTGGTTCAGGCGTGCGATCTGGCTTTCCCGAACGGCGGTGTTATCGATATTCAGCACATCGATATCGTCTTCTTTTTCCAGGGTGTATTTATTCACACCCACGACGACGTCCTCACCACGGTCAATACGGGCCTGTCGGCGGGTCGCTGATTCTTCAATGGCCCGCTTGGGCATACCCGCTTCCACGGCCTTTGTCATGCCACCTAGGTCTTCGACCTTGCCGATCAGCTTGCGCGCTTCTTCGGCAAGCGACGCTGTCAGGCTTTCGACGTAGTAACTGCCACCCAGAGGGTCGATCACATTGGTGATGCCGGTTTCCTCGGCCAGCACAAGCTGCGTATTGCGGGCAATCCGCGCCGAGAATGGTGTGGGCAGGGCGATGGCCTCATCCAGCGCATTGGTATGCAGGCTCTGCGTGCCGCCCAGAACGCCGGCTAGGGCCTCAAGCGTTGTCCGGACAACATTGTTGTAGGGATCTTTCCCGGTCAGGGAAACACCCGACGTCTGACAATGGGTCCGCAACATGGAGGATTGCGGTTTTGCCGGATTAAAGGGTGCCATCGCTTCCGCCCACAACAACCGCGCCGCGCGCAGTTTGGCGATCTCCATGAAGAAGTTCATGCCGATGGCAAAGAAAAAGGACAACCGCGGCGCAAAGGCATCCACATCCAACCCCTTGGAAAGGGCGGCGCGGACGTATTCAACCCCGTCGGCGATCGTAAACGCCAGTTCCTGAACGGCGGTAGCACCGGCCTCCTGCATGTGATAGCCGGATATGGAAATGGAGTTGAACCTCGGCATGTGTTCCGCCGTGAATTCAATAATATCGGCAACAATCCGCATACTCGGTGTCGGTGGATAGATGAAGGTGTTTCTGACCATGAATTCCTTCAGGATATCGTTCTGAATGGTTCCAGACAGGTGATCCGGCGACACCCCCTGTTCTTCGGCGGCGACGATGTATCCGGCGAGCACCGGCAACACAGCGCCATTCATGGTCATGCTGACGCTCATGTCGTCGAGCGGAATACCGTCGAACAGAATTTTCATATCCTCGACACTGTCAATGGCCACCCCGGCCTTGCCCACATCGCCGACAACACGGGGGTGATCGGAGTCGTAACCCCGGTGCGTCGCAAGATCGAAGGCCACGGACAGTCCCTTCTGTCCAGCGGCCAGGTTGTCACGATAAAACCTGTTGGACTCTTCCGCCGTGGAGAAGCCGGCGTACTGGCGGATGGTCCAGGGCCGCCCGGTGTACATGGTGGCACGCGGCCCGCGCAGGTACGGCTCAAAGCCCGGGAACGTGCTGGTATGCTCCAAAGCTTCCAGATCTGCCGCCGTATAAAGCGGCTTTACAGAAATTCCCTCCGGTGTCTCCCAGGTCCGCTCTTCAGGGGATTGCCCCTTGTACTCACGGGTCGCCGCCGCACGCCACGCATCAAATGAGCCGCTCATTTTACCATCCCCACTCATGCTCCCACCCCTTTCCGACCAACTCTTTTTGGGCCGGTTGAGCTTCTGTTTTATTCATCATGAAAGTATATCGTGTGCGGCGCAACATGCGTAACCGTTTTTTCGCATTTGCGAAAAACGGACCGCGCGCCACCCGCAAAACCGCCGTTTTTACCCCTTATCCACAACAAAATGTTGGTGATTGTGTTGCCCTAAACCGCAATATCCGGTATTACCTACTACATACTGTGGTTCTAGGCCGCACCTTAACCATAACCCAAGAATGCCGCCCGCCTGATGCGGATGCGACAGGGGCGGGGGAACGAGGGGACGAATAATCAATGGCACAGGCAAGTGACTGGACACCGGAACGGATCAGCGCCCTGATCGCGCTTTGGGAAGAAGGATTAACCACCAGCGAAATCGGCAACCGTTTGGGTGTTACAAAGAATGCCGTTGTTGGCAAGGTTCATCGTTTGGGGCTTCCCAAACGCCAGTCACCCATCCGCAAGACCGCTGAAAAGCCCGCCGTGCCCACCGGTGAAATCATCAAACTGGACAAGCTTACACCCAGCATGTGCTGCTGGCCCGAGGGTGATCCCGGCACCGAGGATTTCCGCTTTTGCGGCGCGCCCGCCATGGAAGGGCGGCCCTATTGCGAGGAACACTGCCGCCGCGCCTATGTTCGCGTCACAAAAGATGGCCGCAAGGTTGCCGTTGCATAAACGCCAACGCGGACGCGCCGTTCCCAGACAGGAAACACGGGCGTCACCAGGTGACGCCTTTTCTTTTTCAGGTGGCGGAGTACTCTACAGCAATGGCCCTGATTGATCGCCTGCATGATGTTCCTCCCTGCAACCCTGATGACTTTATGGAATTCCGGGTCGAGGGCCGCCGTTACGGGTATGTGGGGCCGGCCTTTGCCAAACATCTGGCGGCGTTTTCCGACGTCTTCGTGATCGATGAGCGGTCCGTCACGCTCTCATCCGCGTTGTCCACACCGGCGGCGCGTACACAGGGCGTGGCACAGTGTTTGCGCGAGCTCTGCGCCGCCGGACATATTTTGGGTTGGCGCGATGAACTCTATCCTGTTGCCGAGGGTCGTAACGCTGAACCGGTTCTGTTGATTGAGCGGGCGGCGGCGACCCGTTTCGGGATCAGGATCTATGCTGTCAATGTCTGCGGATACAGGCGTGAAAAGGGGGAATTGTTCATATGGGTTGCCAAACGCGCCTTAAGCAAACAAACCTCACCCGGAAAACTGGACACGATTGTCAGTGGCGGCCAGCCCGCCGGGATATCGCTCTGGGATAACATGATCAAGGAGTGCGGCGAAGAGGCGAGCATACCTTACGGTATTGCCGCTCACGCCCGCCCTGCCGGTGGTATCTCGTTCTGTACGGAACAACCGGAGGGCGTCCTGGACTATTTTCAATTCAATTACGATTTGGCGTTACCGGATAGTTTCGTACCGCAAAACACCGACGGTGAGGTTGAAAATTTTACGCTAATGAATGCCGAAGAGGTCCTGCATATAATTGCGAATTCTGATGATTTTGCGTACGACTCGGCATGGGTTGTCATTGATTTTCTCGTCCGTCATGGCGTCATCGACAATGATCATCCGGACTATATCGCGCTGGTAAACGGACTCCGCGCCGGCGGTAGGTCCACGGCTTGAGGTTTTGCCAGCGCCTCGGGGCAAAGGCGTTATCATGGGGCTTAAAGACATTTCATGGGACACAGAAACATTTCATGATCGACAACGCCCAGGCAACCCCATCATCCCTTCAGGCGACGCCCCTCTATCCTTCCCTTGAACCCTTTAACACCGGCATGATCGAGGTCGGAGACGGGCATTCGTTGTACTGGGAGGAATGCGGCAATCCGGATGGCCCGGCCGTTGTTTTTCTGCATGGCGGTCCCGGGGCCGGATGCTCGCCTACGCATCGGCGGTTTTTCGATCCTGATTACTGGCGGGTTGTCCTGTTTGATCAACGGGGTTGTGGGCGCTCACGTCCCGAAGCGTCTCTTAAAGCCAATACCACCCAACATATCATCGATGATATGGAGCATATCCGAAACCATCTCGGCATTGACCAATGGGTGTTGTTCGGGGGTTCCTGGGGCTCCCTGCTGGCCATGGCTTACGCCATTGAACACCCGGATCATTCCAGCGGGCTCATTCTGAGAGGCGTGTTTCTCGGTGATGCCGCAGAGCTTCACTGGTTCCTGCATGACATGGGGCGGTTTTTCCCCGATGCCCGCGCCCGGTTCGTTGAGTTTTTACCCGAAGAAGAACGGCACGATCTTCTTGGCGGTTATCACCGCCGCCTCATCCACACAGAGCCCGCCATCCACCAGCCCGCCGCCGGTGCCTGGAGCGCCTATGAAACCGCCTGTGCACGGTTGAACCCGATGGGCAGTGGCAGCAGTAGTCGCGGCTTGGGCGGCGGGCGCGGCGGCGGGGGTAGTCGTCGTAGCGTGGGCGGCGAGGGTAGTCGTCGTAGCGTGGGCGGCGCGGGCGGCGCGGCGCTTTCCCTGGCCCGCATCGAGGCACACTATTTCGTCAACAACATGTTTTTGCCGCCGCGCTGGGTTCTCGACCATCTGGACCGCCTCGGCCATCTGCGTTGCCATATGGTGCAAGGTCGCTACGATGTTATTTGTCCGCCCTCGACCGCCTATAAACTGGCGGCGGCCTGGCCTGGTGCCACCTTGCAGATCATCAATGATGCCGGTCATTCGGCGTTTGAGGCGGGGATTCAAGGGGCGCTGGTCGCCGCGACAAATCAATTTCGCCGCTGACCATAACCCTTGCGGATTTCAAGCATTTGGTTGCATATCAGACGCGATTGACTAGAATGCCGATCAGGGTATAAACCTCAAAACCCTTCAGCATAAAAATGGGGATAAAGATGGGAATGAGGATAAAAATGGGGATATACGCGTGAAATCGATTTGGGATACCCTTGCCCGAACACTCGGCGCATGGACACTCGGTGCATGGACGCTCGGGGTACAGACACTCAGTGCACGGACACTCGGGGTGACAGGGATAACGGGGATGACCGCTGTCGCCCTTGCATCCGCATTATTGGTCACATCCCCTGCGCGGGCTGATGACGAAGATACGGCGTTGCTGGCTATCGGGGCGGGCTATTACGATATTTACTGGAAAAGAGATGACGCCACGGAATTCCGCATGGAATATCGCGCCGAGAAAAAGTTCTGGGAACTGAAACCTTTTGCCGCCGTTGCGGGGACAACCAACGGGGACATTTTTGTTGGTGCCGGGGTTCTGATGGACCTGTACGTTGGGCAGCGTTGGGTGGTGACACCGAGCCTCGCGCCGCACTATTACAACAAGGGCAGCTCTTCCAAAAAAGACCTTGGACATGACATTGAATTCCGTTCCCAACTGGAAATCGCGTACCAGTTCGATGATCGCTCGCGGCTGGGTCTGTCGTTCTCGCATTACTCCAATGCCAGCCTGGGTGACAAAAATCCCGGTTCGGAAACCTTGCTGGTGAATTACGCCATTCCGGCCACAACAGTGACCGGGTGGCTAGAATAATCCTGATGGTTTGCGAATGAGAACTCATAGAATTTCCTAAATCAACGATTAACCCACCCGGACAGGTTTTCCATGACTTTCAGTAAGCCCGTGACATTCAGGCGTTCTTCATCCAACATCCTCCGGTTAAGGACACGACAGGTGTCCTGGTCTATTGTTGCGGATCGCGCCCGGGGATGGTCCAAAACCCGCCGCGCGGGTAACCGGTTAAATGTTGGGGGGGGGGGATCTCATGCAATGGATAGATGACTATTTTGGCATCACGCGCGCCGGCAGCACAGTTCGAACCGAAATTCTGGCGGGCTTCGCGACGTTTCTGACCATGGCCTATATCATCGTCGTGAACCCGACCATTCTTTCCGATGCCGGAATGGATTTCGGTGCCGTGTTTGTGGCAACCATTCTGGCCGCTGTTATCGGTACCGCTATCATGGCACTCTGGGCCAATTGGCCCGTGGCGTTGGCGCCGGGCCTGGGTCTCAATGCATTCTTCACCTATAGCGTTGTTCTCTCTATGGGCAATTCATGGCAGGTCGCGCTGGGCGCCGTCTTCATCGGCGGGCTGGTGTTCTTTGCCCTCAGTCTTTCGGGGTTGCGCGAACGGATTATCAACAGCATCCCTCAATCCCTGAAACTAGGGATCGGCGCCGGTATCGGCCTGTTCCTTGCGATCATCGGTCTCAAGAACATCGGCGTGATCGTGGATCATCCGGCAACCCTGGTGGGCCTCGGTGATCTATCTAGTCTGCCTGTTCTTCTGGCCGCGCTGGGATTTGTGATTATGACTGTACTGGATCGCCGGCGCATACCGGGGGCCATCGCGATCGGCATCCTGGCGGTCAGCGTGATCGGCTGGATCACCGGCGCTTCCAATCTTGAAGGTATCGTCGGTGGTGTACCCCCAATCGCGCCGACCTTCCTGCAAATGGATATCGGCGGGGCCTTGACGGCGGCCATGATCGGGGTTGTGTTTACCTTTGTCTTTGTGGATTTCCTTGACACCGCCGGTACGCTCACGAGTGTTGCCATCATTGCCGGCAAGGTTGATGCAGACGGCAAGGTGGAAAACATCGGCAAGGCCGTCCTCAGTGACTCCGTCGCGACGGTTGCCGGTGCCGCTCTGGGAACCTCAAACGCCACCACTTTTGTTGAGAGCGCGGCAGGCGTCAAGGAAGGTGGCCGAACCGGCTTGACGGCTCTGACCGTCGCGGGCCTGTTTCTGCTGTGTCTGGTGCTGGCACCATTGGCGCAAAGCATTCCCGCCTATGCGACCGGCCCGGCGCTGGTGTTTGTCGCCACGTTCTTTGTCAGGAACCTGACCCGTATCGACTGGGATGACGTCACAGAATTCGCGCCTGCCATGCTGGCCGCTATTCACATGCCGCTGACGTTCAGCATTGCCAACGGTATCGCCATCGGGTTCATTGTTTATGCGGTGGTCAAGGTTGCGACCGGGCGCATGAGCGATGTCAATCCCGCCGTCATCGGCGTCGCCGGCCTGGGTGTCCTGCACTACGTGTTTGGATAAGGCGGGAATACTGACGTCTGTTGTATAGCTGGTGCGCCCGGCAGGATTCGAACCTGCGACCCCAGGATTAGGAATCCTGTGCTCTATCCGACTGAGCTACGGGCGCGCTGATCGTTTCTATATCACAGGGCCCGCGCGGCGGACCAGCCGGGAATCAACTGTCCGGATCAGATGCCCGTATCAGATGCCCGGATCAAATGCCCGGGCCGCTTCGGTCCGCCCCGTCCCGCTCTGACAGGTGTTTGGCGTTGCCCTCGGTGCCGGGTGCCGATACGCTGACGCCCGAACAACAAAAAATACGCTCAGGGAGAGGGGCCCATGCCCATACTGTTTCTGCTCCGGCACGCCAAGGCAGCGGGTATGCCCGAAAGCGGATCAAATTTCGACCGTCCCCTGCACGAGCGCGGCATTGAACAGTGTACTGCTCTGCGCGACCACATTCGCGAAAACGGCATTATTCCCGATGTTATCGTGTGTTCGCCCGCGGTGCGAACCCGTGAAACCCTGGACCACCTGCGCGACGCCTGGGACCGTGATATCCCTGTGGATTTTGCCGACACTATCTATGAGGCCCATCCCGAAGAAATCCGCCGCGCCATCGCCGCGCACGCCGGGCGTTACCAATCCATCATGGTTATCGGTCATAATCCGGGCATTCAGATGCTGGCCATGGCCCTCAGCAGCAATCGAACGGGTGCCGCCTGTCTGGAAGCGGCCCGCGGGTTCCCGACGGGCGGGCTGGCCAGGCTCGAGGTCCATCGCGAACTGTGGGACGATGTGGAACCGGCCAAGTTTACGTTCCTCAAGATGTTCCGGCCGTGATAGCGACCATGCCGCCGCGCCGTGGGTATTGGCTTTTACACAGAAATGCGGTGATTGAGCGCGGTCCGTCAGACAACGGGGGGTGCTCAAACCCGGTTTGGTGACTGGCACAGGGAAATGCAGTGATGATTTCCATGTCGGCGGGGCCTGCGCAAGCGTAAGCCGTGTCGGCGCGGGCCTGACGTCTCTTATCCAAACCGCTATTCAAACAGCGGATGATGGCAACTTACCACCCGGCCATCACTCAATGGTGTATCCGCCGGGCGTTCCACCTTGCATTTTTCCGTCGCGTAGGGGCACCGCGTATGGAATTCGCACCCCGCTGGCCGATTGGTCAGGCTCGGGACCTCACCTTCAATGGATACCAGTGTGCGCCGTTTATCGGGGTCCGGTTGCGGGACACCTTTTACCAGCGCTTCCGTATAGGGATGGGCAGGGTTCTCAAAAATCTTTTCACAGTCACCGCGCTCAACGAGACGCCCCAGATACATAATCGCAAGCTTGTCACTGATATGCCTGACCACGGGCAGATTGTGACTGATAATCAGATAGCCCAGGCCATGCGTGTTCTGCAGATCATTCATCAAATTGAGAATTTCACCCTGAACAGACACATCGAGACCGGCTGTGGGCTCATCCGCGATAATCAGTTTTGGATTCAACGCCAACGCCCGGGCAACACCGACCCGCCGCGCCTGACCGCCGGAAAGCTCATGGGGATAGCGCGACAGAAAGTTATTGGGCAGCCGAACCATGTCGCACAGACGGTCGGCCTCTTCGTCCAGGTTTACGGGGATGCCATGAATCTCAAACGGCTCGACAATCAGTGACTTTACTGTTTGACGGGGACTCAGAGAGCCGACCGGATCCTGGAACATCATCGCCATATCGCGCCGAAGCGGCATGAACTGTTTGGGTGACAGCGCCAGCACGTCCCGTCCCTCAAACAGGGCGGTGCCGGATTTCGCCTTGACCAGACCAAGGATTGCGCGACCAAGCGTGGTTTTCCCGGAGCCGCTTTCACCGACCAGTCCAAGGGTTTCACCTTTGCGAAGGTCAAGCGAGGCGTTCAGAACGGCATCCACATAGGGCTCTTTAACACCCTTCAGCGCGGCTTTCACCGGCCCCATGATCTCAAATCGGACACACAGGTCGTTAACATCCAGCAACGTTTCGCCCAACCGGGATTTTTCAACCGGCTCGTCACCCGAAAGACGAGAGCCGGAATCCAATGATGCGGCCTGGGCGGGTGCCGATTGTTCGTCTGCCAGCAGATGACAGCGCGAGACATGTCCCGCCGCACCAACAGCATGGGCCTCCGGCTGCCGCGTGTGGCAATTTTCCATGGCCGCCTGACAACGGTTGGCAAACACGCATCCCGTCGGGCGAACATGCAGATCAGGAATATCCCCGGGGATAACCGGCAGGAGCCGTGACTTGCCTGTCTCCCGCGCCGGATCGCATTCCAGCAATGCTCTGGTATAGGGGTGTGACGGGTTATAGAATATTTCTCGGACATCGCCGTACTCGACAACTTCGCCCGCATACATCACCACCACTTCGTCACACAGTTCGGCGATCAGACCCAGATTGTGGGATACAACCATGATGGTGGCTTGCATTTCTGTTTGCAATTCCCTGATCAGGTGGATGATCTGGGCTTCCATGGTGACATCAAGAGCGGTGGTCGGCTCGTCCGCAATCAACAGCAACGGGTCCATCATCAAAGCCATGGCTATGCCTGCCCGTTGCCGCATCCCGCCGCTGAACTGATGAGGATATTGAACGATGCGGCTCTCGGGATCAGGAATACCCACGCGCCGCATGATATTGATGGCGCGGTCCTTTTTCTCTGCGTCCGCCATACCGGATCGGCGATAGAGCAGGTCCTTCATCTGTTGCTGATAGGACAACACCGGTGACTGCGACGTCATCGGGTCCTGAAACACGATTGATATGTCCTCGCCACGAACGGCCTGAATCCGATTTTCCGGTGCACTCAACAGATCCTGGCCGTTAAACATGGCACGGCCGCTTTCGATGACACCATTGCCCGCCAGCAATCGGGTGATTGTCCAGATAACCGTGCTTTTTCCCGAACCGCTTTCACCAACGATCCCGACGCTCTTGCCCCTGGGCACCTGGAAATTGATATCGCGCAGGACATGAACCCTGCCGCGCGGGGTTTTGAAATCGACGTTGAGACCCTGAATATCGAGAAGCGCTCCCATACGCTAGCGCCCCTTCCGCAATCTGGGGTCAAACACGTCACGCAAGGCTTCGCCAAGGAACGTAAAACCAAGTGTCGTCAACACCAGAGGGATCCCGCCGGCGATCACGGGCCAGGGTGTCTGGCGGATAATCAGGTAACCTTCGTTCAGGACGGTACCCCAGCTGGAGGTTGGCGGCTGCACGCCGAGACCGAGGAAACTGAGACCTGCTTCCACCGTAACGACAATGGGGACGTCCATGGCGGCGAGGATCAATAACGGGCCGATCACATTCGGCATGATGTGACGGAACAGCATTCGTGGCAGGCTGGCACCCAGGGATTTTTCGGCCAGTATGAATTCCGTATTCTTCAGAGCCATGGTGCTGGTCCGGGCCAGGCGGGCATATCCCGGAATGGTCGTAACGATAACAATGGCGAGTACAAGCTTAAGACTGGGCCCCAGCAAGGCAACCGCAGCAAGCGCCAACACGACGGTCGGGAACGAACGGATCGCATCGAACAACAGAAGCAACAGATTATCCAGCCACTGCGGGCCGTACCCGGCCAGCATGCCAAGAACCAGCCCCACGACCAGGGATATGGAAACGCCAATAGCGGCGACCTTCAGCGCAACCCGTCCGCCATAGAGGACCCGCGAAAAAGTATCGCGACCCAACTGGTCCGTACCGGCCCAATGATCCGCCGTCGGGCCTGAAAGCCTGTTGGGAATATCCATGGCAAGCGGGTCATGGGTCGCCAGAAAGGGCGCAAATATTGCACTGGCAAAAAACAGCACAACCAGGACCAGCCCGAACACCCCCATGGGGTTCTGTAAAAACAGGGTGAGCTTTTCGCGCCCGACACTATAGGGCCGTTTCTCAACGTCCTTTTCTGCGCCTTCTTCGACGGTGGTTTTAGAGCGTATCTCTGACACGGGGATCCAGCCATGAAACAACAATATCGGCGACGAGGGTAACAACCACGTACATGCCGATGGTGACCAGCACAGCGCCCTGCACCACCGGGAAATTTCGGGCGAGCACCATGTCGTAAATGATTTTGCCAACGCCGGGCCGGGTGAAAATAATCTCGGCAAACACTGTACCGGACAACAACCCGCCGAAGCCGACACCCACCAGGGTAATCGTCGGTAGGATGGCAACCTTCAGGGCATAGCGATAAACGACCGTATTGGATGTCAATCCAAAGGCGCGGGCAGACCGGATATAGTTTTCGCCCATGACCTCGAGCATTGACGCGCGAACCATTCGGGCAAGATAACCGACCCAACCCAGACCCACGGCAAAAGCAGGTAGAATCAGATGATAAATCTGATCGAGGATATCACCTTCATCCCCGGCACCAAGAACCGGCATCCAGCGCAGTGAAATGGCAAATATGAGGATGGCCCAGATCGAAACCAGA
This sequence comes from Trididemnum clinides, assembly GCA_963675345.1. NCBI lineage: Eukaryota > Metazoa > Chordata > Ascidiacea > Aplousobranchia > Didemnidae > Trididemnum > Trididemnum clinides. The sequence continues at coordinate 57,475 of CAVLYW010000069.1, forward strand.
AAGGATGGCACGGCAATGGTGCCGACCGATAGAATGCCGGTCACCCGATCCAGAAATGAATTGGGCCGAATAGCAGAGAAACAACCAAGCGGAATACCCAACAATGCCGACCATCCCAGTGCGGCCACCGCCAGCGTGATGGTATAGGGCAACTGTTCGGCCATGGTCCGCGATACTTCACGATTTGAAAAAACATCCCGCCCCAGATCGCCCTGCAACACGTTTCCGACAAAAATGCCGAATTGATAATAAAGCGGTTTATCCAGATGCATCTTGGTGGCGTATTCCGCCTGTACCTCAGGCGTTGCCCGCGGGCCGAGCGCAATACTGACCGGATCGCCGGGGATCGAATGCAACATGATGAACAGTGCCGCTATCGCCAACAGCACAATCACAACGGACAACCCGATACGTTTTATCAAATAGAACCACATGGGTGTGTGAACACCTCAGGGGGTGTGGCGGGCGGCACATTGCCACCCACCAGCAACCCGTGAACCTTAGACAAGCTTAAAGTAGTTGAGGATCATCTCACCGGACGGCGCAAAGGCCGGATCAATATCGGCGCGAACGATGAAGACTTCCGGTTCATGCGTCAACCACACATAGGCACCGGTTTCATCCATGATTTCCTGCATACGTTGATAGATGGCGGCGCGTTTCTGCGGGTCCGTTTCCGCAACGCCCTGGTCAAACAGGTCTTCAAACTCGTCAGAGGACCAACGTTCCCAGTTCCAGACACCGACCTGATCACGCACAAACCACTGGAATGGCTCATAAGGATCGGTACCCGCACCATAGCGCATGATCCAGAGCTCGAGATCCTTCCAGGTGTCGCCTTTGCTCTCCTGACCCATCTCCCAGAATGGACCGGAATCCAGAGGAATGATTTCCACAGTGATCCCGATCGCCGCGAGGTTGGCCTGAATGATCTGGGCGGCAAGGACGCGTTCCTGGGAATTCAGCGTGCGAAGTGTCAGGTTCAGACCCGAAGCGCCCGCTTCGTCAAGCAATGCCCTGGCTTTTGCCGGATCATACGCGTACCCGGCGGAAGAACGCTTGCCGACCAGGCCTGGGCAAACGATGCCGTAGGACGGTTCCGCCGTGCCTGAGTAAGCCCCCTGGATGACCGCGTTCTGGTCCACCGCGTGCTGGATGGCCTGCCGGATGCGAATGTCCTGAAGCTTCGGATTTTCCGTATTCATCCCCAGCCACATGTACTGCAACGCGCCAGCAATCGCCAGTTTTGCGTTTTCAGGTGGTTCCTGCAAATAACGCGCATATGAGTTGGAGGTAATTCTCGCGCAATCCAACTCGCCGGCCTCGAACGCCAACGCCGCCGCCTCATCCTCTGTCACAAAGATGCAGTCAATATTTGAGAACGCGGGGGCGGGCCCTGTCCAGTCAGGATTACGCCGCAATTTCAGGCTCTGGGCCTGTTTGTGCTCGGTAATGACGTATGGGCCACAGGTAGCCGGAATATCAATGGTGTATTTTCCACCCGCCGCTTCCACGGCTTTTTTGCACAGAATAACACCCCTACCGGAAGCGAGCGTTGCGCTCATAAACGGTGCAAACGGCTGATTGAGAACGATTGTGCCGCTGTATCTGTCTTTGATTTCCGTGCGGTCATAGGCCACGAAGTCGCCTTTCCATTCGCTCTGCGCCCCCCGATCATAGGAATAGGCCACGTCTTCGGTCGTCACTTCGCCATTATCGCCGCTCCACATGAAACCGGGGCGCAGCGTGAAATCAATGTGCGTGGCGTCCCGGACAACAATGCTTACCACATTCGCCGTCTCCCGCCAGCCGCCTGCGCCGCCATAGTGAACCAGCGAGGGCATAACCGCCCAGTTTACATCATTGGGGGGCGACCCGCCCACGTAATAGCCGGGATCGAGGCTTTCCAGCTCACGATCAAAACGGACGGTCAGGGTATCACCATCCGCGGAAAGCGAAATGCCCGGAAACGTGCCGGTCAAACCGGCGGCGCCGGCAAACGCCGTCGTCTGCAGAAAATGACGTCTCGTCTGGTTCAATATGCTCATTATTCTCTCCCTAAATTTTATGTTTTCTCTGTCCGTGGACGGACAAATGATCCCACTGATCTCTCAGATAGATCCAGAGTACAGGCAACCATCAAAAACATCAACCGCATCGCACGACCGTGATCACCATCCATACACATGGTGATCAGGTCGTATCGGCGGGCGCGCTGCCGGGGAGGTCGCCATTGACCAGTTCACCGCGGAAGGCCTTGTGCAGGATGGATTGCTTGAGTTCGTTGAGCGCGTCTAGTTTTTGTTTATAGATGGCTTCGAGGCGCCGGGTTTCTGCCGAAATTCTGTCCAACGCAGCAGCAATGCGCCTCTGTTCGGAGAGAGGTGGAAATGAAAACTCCAACTCATAAACGTCATTTCGATTGATGCCCGGCTTTACCCCTTTTGCTAATCGCGTAAGCTGCAGTGAAGAAAGACAATGAAACAAGAAAGTTAGGTCATACTTGTGCTCATCAAATGTCACAAAATAGGTAACATCAAGTGGCCAGAAACGGCCCTCAGTCAGGTTGATCTCACCAGCCGATCCTTTCCTTCCCACAATAATGCTCTGCTTTCCATGGTAGAACCTGTCTGAGTAAGACTTGATCCCATTTGCGCCGTACACGGGATAAGAGCCAGAATCACTCCTTTCTTCCCGCGGTAATGCTTTCCCATATTCGAGGTTGATTACATCCCCAAGTTTTTTCTCCACCCACCCATCGGCTTTTTGTGTGAAGGCGTTGTTGAGATAGCTCTCAAACAGCTCGCGGGCGTTGCTGAGGTTCTGTTCGGTGTTGGCAATGATCTTGTCAATGCCCGCAAACGCCTCATCCAGAATGCCAACAATGCGCCTCTGTTCGGGAAGCGGTGGGAGGGGGATAAGGGTGTTTTTTATCTTGGTTTGAGAAATGTTCGGCTGCGCATTGCCGGAAGCAGTGGCAACCAATTCGTTCTTTTTCAATAAAAACGTGTAATAAATGAACTCCGGTATAGTCTGCTGATTCGGCAGGATACCGCATACAGCCTGATTTGTGCATGCTTCAAATCGAAGAATCCCCACCTGACCAGCAGTTGCCCCATACATTGCCACCAGAACGGTGTTGACGGGGAAAAGTTTTGCTGATGAGTTTTTAAGTCCAGCATCAGAAATGAAACATTTGGCTCGCCTTATGTCGCGTTGAGAAACCTCACCACTTAAGAGCCAGGGGATTGTTCCACTGTCGTAATATTCCTTCTTTGATTTTAGCGGTGTGCCCCCAGCCCCTGTCTCGCATACATCCCCCAGTTTCTTGGTCTCCCACATCACACCACCCCCCTTATGGTGCCGAGGATATCTGCCCTTGCGGCGGCAAGGCTGCACTGCCAAAACGGTGATTTGCGAAGCCAGAGACGGCGGTATATGGATATAAGCATGAACAGAAAAACCCGGGGTCTTGAGGATCAGAGGTTAAGATCAGAGGTTAATCGCGGCTTTTACCGCGCGGCACATGTTTCCCCTTGGTATCGGGTCACGGGTTGAGGGCCATAAGTTGAAAGAAAGAGTATGAAACAGGCGCTTTGTTTGCAAGGATTCCTGAGCGGTGTCGTTTAAAGAGTACAAGAAGACTGAGCACCGCTACCGGGCGTTCTTTACCCGCGCCCGCCCAGAAAGCGACACTACGGCCTGCGACACTCAGGAAAGCGGCTTAACGGAGAGCGGCGCGGCGGAAAGCGCGCAACCGGCCAGCCACTTAACGGAGAGCGCCCGCACAGCCAGCGCCCGCACAAAAAGAGCGTTTATCCTCATCCCCGCGCCTTATAATCTGACCACCTGATCTGATCATCCGAGGTTTATTGATGACAACACCTGTTTTATCCGTTTCACGGCGTACACGCCGAACACCTTTTTCACCCCGGGTGGAAAGTAATGGGGTGAAGGGGTACACCGTTTACAACCACACTCTCCTGGCAACAGTGTTTTCCTCGCTGGAAGAGGATTATGCCCACCTAAAAGAGTATGTGCAGATCTGGGACGTCAGTTGTGAACGACAAGTGTCGATCAAGGGCCCTGATGCCGCCCGGCTGGTGCAGTTGATGACCGTTCGGGATATGGGGAAAATTTCCATTGGACAGTGTTTCTATGCCCCGCTGGTCGATGTTGATGGCGGGATGGTGAATGACCCCGTCGTCCTTAAGTTGGCTGAGGATCATTTCTGGCTGTCGTTGGCTGATTCGGACGTGCTGTTGTGGGCACGTGGCCTGGCAACGGGAATGAAACTGGATGCCCGGATTGATGAGCCTTCAGTCTGGCCGTTGGCTATTCAGGGACCCAAGGCAGATGATGTCGTGGCGGTAGTGTTCGGAGAGGCGACCCGTGATATTCGTTTTTTCCGGTTTTCTCATCTGAAATTTTCTGGGCATCCTTTTTTGATTGCGCGGTCCGGCTGGAGCAAACAGGGTGGGTTTGAGATTTACGTGGACCGAGAGGATCTTGCCCTTGATTTGTGGGATGCCGTCTGGGAAGCCGGACAACCCCACAATATTCGGGCGGGGTGTCCAAATCACATTGAGCGGATAGAAGGTGGACTTTTGTCCTATGGGAACGATATGACCCGCGACCACAATCCACTGGAATGTGGTTTGGAACGATACTGTCACCTGGATCGCCCTATCGAATCACTGGGCGAATCACTGGGCCTGGCAGCGGTGCTCGCTGCACGGGACGCCGGGGTATCCCGCCAGGTAAAAGGTTTGAAGATTGAAGGTGAACACGCGCCCGCGTGTGTCGAGGCATGGCGGGTTAAAGTCGGCAATCAGACCGCAGGCGAAGTAACCTCGGCAGCGTTCTCGCCCGGGCTCAATTGTGTTGTTGCCTTTGCCATGATGAACAAAGCTTTCTGGGGAGAGGGTACCGAGGTACAGGTGCACTTGCCCGATGGCTCGATCCGTGCCGGTACGGTGACGGCATTGCCGTTCGTTTAGATATAGAGGTATAACAGGGAACAAAGCCATGTCAGGTAACGCCTACGATCAACATCTTGATAAAAATGCGGCTAATTACGTCAGCCTGTCCCCGCTCTCCTTTATCCAGCGAGCTCGCGACGTGTTCCCGGACTATGCGGCCGTTGTCTACGGTCCCCGCGCGTACACCTGGCGGGAGAGTTATGATCGGTGCGTTCGCCTTGCTTCCGCCCTGGGCAGGCTAGGCGTTGGGCCAGGCGACACGGTCACTGTAATCGCGGCAAATACGCCGGAGCTTTTTGAAGCGCACTACGGTGTGCCTATGTGTGGTGGTGTGCTGAATGCCATGAATACGCGTCTTGATGCGGATACCATGGCCTATATTCTGGAACATGGCGGAGCGAAGGTGTTGATCACGGATACCCAGTTCTCACCCACCGTAAAGCAGGCTCTGGAAGTTCACGGTAGCAACGATCTAATCATTATCGATATTGATGATGATCAGGCGATCCTGAAAGACGGCGAAGGGGAACGTCTGGGCCAAATGGATTATGAAGCCTTGCTGGCGAGCGGGGATCCTGATTTTGAATGGCAGCTGCCCGAAGATGAGTGGCAGGCACTGGCGTTAAATTACACCTCTGGAACCAGTGGAAGACCGAAAGGCGTCGTCTATCATCATCGTGGATCATATTTAATGACCATGGGGACGGTCATCGCATGGGGGCTGCCCAATCATCCCCGTTATCTCTATACAGTGCCCATGTTCCACTGTAACGGTTGGGGGCATGCGTGGACCATGGCGGCGGTTTGCGGCACCGTGGTCTGTTGTCGTTACATAACGGCATCAGCAATTTTCAATGCTATTGCCGATTCCAGGGTGGATCATTTCGGCGGCGCCCCTGTTGTGCTTGGTATGTTGATCAACGCGTCCGATGATGAGAAAAGGACCTTCAATCACCATGTAAAAGCGATGACGGCGGGCGCCCCGCCGCCCGCAGCGGTGTTGGAACAGGTTGCAGCACTGGGCATTGAAGTCATGCAGGTCTATGGGCTGACGGAGACTTATGGGCATGTGGTTCATTGTGCCTGGCAGGAAGAGTGGGACTCTTTGGCGTTTTCGGCTCAGGCTGAAATCAAGGCGAGGCAAGGAGTCCGTTTCCCAATGACGGAAGGCGTTATCGTTGCGGATGTCGGTTCCACCAACCCGGTGCCCGCCGACGGTGAAACCATGGGTGAGATTCTGATTCGCGGGAACACGGTCATGAAAGGGTACTTCAAGGACAAGAATGCCACGGAAACAGCCTTTGCCGGGGGATGGTTTCACTCAGGCGACCTCGCGGTGGTTCACCCCAATGGTTACATCCAGATCAGGGACCGGCTCAAGGATATCATTATCTCTGGCGGCGAGAATATCTCGTCGGTTGAGGTTGAGGCGACACTTTACAAGCACCCCGCCGTGGCGCTCGCCGCTGTTGTTGCCGCACCAGATGACAAGTGGGGTGAGGTTCCGTGCGCCTTTGTGGAGCTGAAAGCAGGCGCCGCCGCCACGGAAGAAGACATCCTCGGGTTCTGTAAAGAGAATATGGCGGGCTTTAAACGTCCCAAAAAAGTAGTTTTTGGCGAGCTGCCAAAAACGTCCACGGGCAAAATCCAGAAGTTTGTATTGCGCGATCAGGTCCGATAAACCAGGATTTTCCGCATGGAACGGACCATACAGGCCCTGCGACGATTGAGCGAAACTGTCGCCCAATCCGATCATGAAGCGGCGCCGGGATTTGAAAGAATTCTTGAACGTGTGGACTGGTCAGCACCAGGCTTACCCTACAAACCCCAGGACTTGCCGGTGGTAGAGAAGTACTTCAAGCAGTGTGTGGATTTGGCAGGTGATAGTCCACTCGGCGATCTTGGCCGGGCGCTCTATGCGGATGCAGAATACCTTGAATGGTTTACCATGTATCAATCCTATGTCGGCGATGAACGCCTAGATAAACTGCATGAAAACTATGTCCTTGTCCGGTTGGCGGGCCCCGAAGGTAGTTGGTACGCCGATGACCTGACAACAGCGATCACCATTCAGGGGCCGCATACCTTTTACCCTCCACATGCGCACAGACAGCGGGAAGTCTACGGCGTGATTGGCGGCAATGCTGAGTGGCAACGCGGTGCAGAACCCTGGGTTTCCCGCCCGAGCGGGGATATGATTTATCACCCCAGTGGCATTCGCCATGCCATACAGACCCGGGATGAACCCTTGTTGGCCTTCGCAAGCTGGCTGGATTTTGTCACAGACGCGCCCGCTTTTGTCTGGGATTAGAGATAGAGCTCTGTCTCGATTTCCCGGCCATTGGAACGGGGGATGGCGGTTCGTTTGAATCCGTATTTCAGATAAAATTTTTCCGGGCGGGCTTTACCAGCAAGAGCGCACCGGAAGATAGGAGCCGTTCGCGCGCCGGTAATGGTTTCAAGGCGTCGATGGCGTAAATCGTTTCCCACGTTGGGTTGCGGAGACTAAGCGTCGCGCCACGTTCGACCGGTCTGGGTTTGCTCATGTCCGATCCGAATACTGTTCCCAGCCATTTTTACGTAACTCACAAGACGGACAGGTTCCACATCCATATCCCCAAGGGTGTCTTTGCCCCCGATCGCCCAGGTAACAGGTATGGGTTTCTTCGAGGATCAGGTCTATCAGTGCCTGTCCGCCCAAAGTCGCCGACAATGCCCAGGTGGCGGCCTTATCCAGCCACATGAGCGGTGTTTCAATTTTGAATGGCTCGTCCATGCCCAGGCTGAGGGTTTTTTCCATAGATTCCATGGTTTCGTTCCGGCAATCCGGGTATCCGGAGAAATCGGTTTCACACATACCGCCAACGATTGTACCCAGGCCCCGGCGATAGGCGACGGTTGCGGCAAAGTTCAGGAAAACAAGGTTTCGTCCGGGCACAAATGTATTAGGAAGCCCAGAGTCAGAAAGGGCAATGGAGGCGTTGCGGGTCAGGGCTGTATCGCTGATGGAGCCCAGCACGGCGAGGTCGATAACGTGATCCTCACCCAGGCGATCTTTCCAGCCACCCCTGGACTCCGTGATGGCCTCCAGGATAATGGGGCGTTGTTCCATCTCAATTGCGTGGCGTTGCCCGTAATCGAAACCAATCGTTTCGACGGTCCTATAACGCTCCAGTGCCCAGGCAAGGCAGGTCGTTGAGTCCTGGCCTCCCGAAAACAATACCAATGCCTTGTTTGTGTCTGTAATCAAAGGCATGAGCGAGCTCCAAAACAAAAAAACCAGAATGGCCATTGAGCCGCCCTGGTTTTTGAATGCTTACCAATCCCCCCATGGTATCAGGTGCAGTCTGTGTTTTTCCTTAGATTATAAACATTTCATCACTTTTTTTCCTGAAAAAAACCCAGAAAACGTGGAAAAACTAAAAAAAGTGGTGAAAAAAAGAAGGGAAAAAACATGAAATGTCCATGATGGATAACCGTACAGGGGACAAAAAGCACAACCGCTGGACAATCATCATAGGAGGGGAAGATGTCTGAGCCTATTCTACGGGTTCTCAGCCTCGGCGCGGGGGTTCAATCCACCACCATGGCCCTCATGGCGGCACTCGGTGAGATCGAAGTGGATGAAAGTTACTTTGGAGGCACGCGTAAAGGTAAGCCCGGCAGGGGTACTGCTGGCAAGGTTGCCGCGTGTGCTGTATCATCCTGTTTACAGTGCAGAATCGGATTGGTGTTGATGAACAGTTCCGACCATGGTGTGGGTACGGTGGTTGAGGTTGGGTGCCGTGACGGTTCGATGCAGGCTGGGGAACTGGTAGACGTGCCGTTCTATGACAAAGCAGGATAGTGTCAAGAAACCTGCGCACTTTTATTTTCAGGCGGTGTCTGCTCTGGTGTTGGTTTCCGTCTGTTTCAGCGGATCCATGTTCATGTAGTGCCGTGTGCTCCATTTGCTTCCAGCGATGTGTCTCAGCCTGGCTGCAGCCATACTGAGACAGGATTGCGCATCCGGGAAGGCGCCGCCGACGCGGGTCCGTCTGCGGATTTTCCGCCTGAGCCTCTCCAGCGGATTGTTGGTTTTCAATTTGATCCAGTGCTGATCCGGGAAAGCGTAATAGGCGAAGGTCTCCGTAATTGATCCCGACGGCGGTAGCGTTCGATGATCGCCGTCTCGAAGGCCTGTCTGCGGAGCTTTGGGACCTTTAGTGTCACCTCACCGGCTTTCGTGTGAAGCCGGCGGGCACGATAACCAGCTCGGTAACCTCGACGAGCATCAGCCCGTTCATAGCGGCCAGCTTCGGCCAAAGCGTCCGCTTCCGCGGCCAATAGCGCGTTCAGTGTCTCCTCGACTGTGGTGCGGACAACCTTGCCCAGGTGATCCTGGATCCGCGCGGCGGCAATTCTAATGACCTTGCTCAATGCTTCTGTCTTGTTATGCTCGTTCATGGTGGTTCCTTTCTTCCTGGCTAACATTGATTTTCAGAAAATCAATTCTAACCAGAGCCGGAACCACCGCCCGATCAAATGTGCGCAACTTTCTTTACGTTATTGCCGCGCGCGTCGCGGGGCAAAAACATCCCAAAGAAGCAGTAAACTGTCCTATGTTCAAAGAGGAACATACGGAGGCCGTCATATGCTTGACCATGACCAACCTATTACGCCGTACTTCACTGTCGATAGTGCCGACAGGTTGATCGATTTTCTATCAGAAGTGTTCGATGCCGATATGGTGATGGAAAAACGCTACGAAGACGGAACGGTCCGGCACGTCAGAATGATGATCGGTAAGTCGCTGTTGATGATAAACCAGAGCACCGCACCCTATCTGCCCAACGTTTCTCAGATGCATGTCTACGTTGATGCGGTCGAGCAGGTCTATGCAAAAGCATTGAGCCTAGGTGCCACATCTCTAATGGAGCCGAACCTCCGACCACACGGTGACAGAATGGCCGGGTTCACAGACCCATGCGACAACATCTGGTGGATTGCGACACCGGCAGACTGAAACCGCGGTCTTACTCCGGACCGGATTTTGGTGTCGAGGATTAACTCCATCTGTTCATAAAAACCCGTTTGTTACACTTCCTTGCGTGCCTTGGGAAAATCCCAGGGCCATTGCACCGCAACGGGGTGCCCCTTCGCGATCAACGGCGACTGTTTTGGCGTGGATTTGCAGTAACCAAAATCACCCGCAGGCAATTGGTTTCAAATTCAACGAAACAGCACAAAAGCATCCCCAGTGATCAATTATCTCCTTCCGGCCCGATCATGACGGCCTCACAAACGCCGTCGAGAGCCACCGGGCAATGCTCCACGCCGTAGGGCACAATGATGAATTCTCCTTGGTTGAGTATCTCGTCCCGGTCCCGGAATTTGAGTAGCATCCTGCCTTTATGAACGAGAAACAACACGTCGTCTGATTTATGATAATGCCAGATGTGTTGACCTTCGAACTTCACCAGCCGCACTGACTTATCGTTGATATGGCCTGCACTTTGCGGAGCCCAAGCGTTCGCCAGACCTGCAAAGGTCTCTACCAGATTTGTAGCCCCATGAGGTGACAAATGATCATTAACCTCCGCCACGTCTCGCAAAATTGAGCGCAGCTGGTTTTCCAGTTCCGGGCTGTCGGCCGGATAATCACCTTCTAGCGCCGCCGTTCCAATGGTGAACCCCGCGGCACCCGATCGATGGACAATCTCAATACGTTCGCGGCTTCCAATGGAGCACCCGGAAATACATGAACATGACACCGCTCTACGCCGTAAACCCATCAGCAATCGGAGCCGTCGCATGAAGAAATGTGCGAAAGATTTTTGACACTACCGCCATCGGGGTAAACGCCTGAAAAACCAGGTCGAGAAGGCAAGCATGGTACTGCGTCGGGGATTTGCGAGATGACAGTTTGTATAAGCTCAAACGGATGGCTTGACACCCTCGGTGTCAGGGCCTTATATCCCCCGTTCCCGCCGATACCGGGACCTTGCCGACAAGTGTGGCGGAGTAGCTCAGCTGGTTAGAGCAGCGGAATCATAATCCGCGTGTCGGGGGTTCAAGTCCCTCCTCCGCTACCACCGCTACACCCAACTCGAGGGCGGGTTGGGGTGGTTTGATCGTGCTGATCTCGAAGAGTTGATCGAAAATTATGGGGGAGTCGATTGCAAGATGATACCGGATTTCCAGACCTTAATGCTTCCTGTGCTCGAAGCCTGCGCCGATGGTGCCATATCGACGGGTGAGGTCGTTGACAGATTAGAGGGCCGTTTTGAAATGACCGAGGAGGAACGGTGGCGCCGGACCTCCGTCGGCAGGCCAACAGTTTTTTACAACCGTGTCTACGCCGCCAAAAAACATTTAAGGGACGCCGGATTGATTCGCTATCCCGCTCGAGGTCAGCATGAATTGACCGCCGAAGGCCGGAGAGTTCTCCAGGAAAAACCGGAACGGATAGACCTTAAGTTTCTGGAGCAGTTTGAAACCTATTTAGAGTTTAAGGAAAGAAGGGGGACACGATCGGGTAAGGCGGAAAGCGCAGAAAACCATGTCCCCGCAATATCGGTTGACGCGCCTGGTGAAGTCGCGACACCGGATGAAACCCTGCGCCAGGCCTATAAGGCCATTCAAGATACCCTGGCCGCCGATCTGTTGGACCGGGTCCGTAACTCGACGCCTCAGTTTTTCGAGGAATTGATTGTCGATTTACTGTTGTCGATGGGCTATGGAGGGCCCGCCGATGATGCCGGTCGCGTTTTAGGGGGTAGCGGTGATGATGGTGTGGACGGCGTCATCGACCAGGATCCACTTGGCGTGGATCAGGTCTATGTCCAGGCAAAGCGGTACAAGGAGGATAATGCCGTTGGTGCACCCGCCATCCGTGATTTCTTCGGCGCGGTTAATCTAAAGAAGGCTCAGAAAGGTATATTTTTCACAAGTTCAGCCTTCAGCCCCTCTGCCAGGGCGGCGGCTGAAGGTTTTGGGATGAGGATTGTCCTCATTGACGGCGAGCGCCTGGCGAAGCTCATGATCAAATACAACATTGGATGCCGTGAGGAAGAGACTATTCGGCTGAAGAGGGTTGATGAAGAGTATTTTGAGCCGGGGAGCTGATTGATTGTGAAAAGCAACCGCCAGTTCCTCACCTGTAGCCTTTTGCCGCCGGAACAGAATCGGTAGTATCGCCAAGATACACCGCAAACGCCGGTTTCATGGCCTTCACACGCGCGAGCCCCACTAATAAACCGGAGCGTCATAGAGTGCCGACATATGGTCGCTGGAAGCGGCGTCACTGGTGAATGAACTGGCTTCTGCCCCGGGCATTGAGACCAAAACGACGGCAAAACTGAAAAGGAGCGCGGTTTGGGCTGTGTGGCCACGGCTTCGATCCTGATTGCTGGATGTTCATTCCGCCATGTGGCAGGTCACCTGACAGCCTTTGATGGTGCGGATGACCGGTGTGGCGGTTTCGCACCGGGGTTCCATTATTGGACATCGGGGGTGAAAGGTGCACCCCGGCGGGGGTGAGATCGGGTCCGGGATTTCACCTTTGACCTGTTCTGCCGTGCGCCCGAAGGCATCAACGCGGGGCGCGGCTTCCATGAGCATGCGGGTGTAGGGGTGCTTGGGGTCGTTGAACAGGGCTTCACGCTCGGAGACCTCCACCAACCGCCCCAGATACAGTACGCCGACCTGGTTCGCCATGTAGCGGACCACGGAGAGATCGTGGCTGATGAAAAGGTAGGTGAGCCCTAGATCCGTCTGCAGGTCTTTCATTAGATTGAGCACCTGGCTCTGGACCGAGACATCGAGCGCCGATGTAGGTTCATCACAGACAATGAATTCAGGATTGGACGCGAGTGCCCGGGCGATGGCCACACGTTGGCGTTGGCCGCCGGAAAACTCGTGCGGGAATTTGATACCGTCCCGTTCCGCCAGCCCCACCTGTTCCAACAGTTCTGTCGTGCGCCGTCTGATGGCGGCCCGATCGTTCAGCAAATCAAAGGCGCGAATGGGCTCGGCGATAATGTCGCCTACCTGCCACCGGGGATTCAGGCTGGCGTAGGGGCTTTGAAAAATCATCTGGATCCGCCGCCGGATAGCGGCCTGTTTGCGGCGATCGGTTTCCCCGAAAAGGTCCACCCCATCCACGGTGATCTGTCCGGCGGAGGGCGTGAGCAATCCCACCAGCATTCGGCCGATGGTGGACTTCCCGGAACCGCTTTCCCCGACCAGGGCAAAGGTTTCGCCTTTCGGAATGTCAAAGGTCACCTGATCGGCGGCGGTCAAGAACCGTTTGTCCTCTTTTTCCAGGACACGGTTGAGCCATGGCCTGGAAACATCGAACGTCCGGCGGACATTGTTGACCCGGACCAGGGGCTCGGCACCGCTCATGCTTTTTCTCCATCAGGTTGCGGAGCCTGCCTTTCATGGGAACCGGCCAACCAGCAGGCAACCGCGTTTTTACCCATGGGTTGCAGGCTCGGGATGCGTTCATGGCACCGGTCAAATGCCAGGCCGCAGCGAGGATGAAAGGCACAGCCCGAGGGTATGGAAAACAGATCGGGCATGGAACCCGGTATCTGACTCAGGCGCCCGCCTTCACCTGTGGGCGACGGTGTAGAAGCCATCAGACCGATTGTGTAGGGATGATGTGGATCACCGAGCACAGAACGTGTATCGCCAATTTCCACCAGACGACCGGCATAGAGTACGGCAACCCGGTCCGTGGCCTCAGCGATCACGCCCATATCATGGGTGATCAGAATAACCGCCGTACCGCGCTCACGACAGAGCTTCTTCAGGAGGGCCATGATCTGGGCCTGTACCGAGACGTCCAGCGCCGTCGTCGGTTCGTCGGCGATGATAAGGTCCGGTTCGGCGGCGAGCGCAAGCGCAATCACCACGCGTTGTCGCATGCCACCGGAGAATTGATGAGGGTAATTGTCGATGCGGCTGGCGGCGGCGGGGATATCCACCTCTTCCAACGCCGCCACGGCACGGCGGCGCGCCGCCTTTTCGGAAACGGAGAGGTGCGTGCGGATGGTTTCGACAATCTGGTCACCGATCGGGAGTAACGGATTGAGGCTGGTTAGCGGGTCTTGAAACACCATGCCGATACGTTTGCCACGGATAGCGCGCATTTTCCGGTTGCCCAGATTGTCGATACGGGCTCCGTCCAGGTGAATCTGACCACCCGCTACTCGGCCCGGACGATCAATCAATCCGATAATGGCGGCGCCACACATGGACTTGCCCGCGCCGGATTCACCGACCATGCCCAGAATTTCCCCTCTGGAGACGTGAAAACTGACCCCGTTGACGGGCCGCAGGGTACCACGGCGTGTCGGGAACTCGACGATCAGGTCCTGAACAGAAAGAATGGGGGAATTGGTCATAGGTCAACGCCACCGCTACCGCAATTTGGGATTCAGCACATCGCGCAACCAGTCCCCCACCAGATTGACGGAGAGCGCAAGCGCTAGAAGTACCAGTGACGGGAACAGCAATATCCACCATTCGCCGCTGAGGATGAACTGCCGTCCCACATTGATCAGGGTGCCGAGGGAGGGCTCGGTTTTTGGTGCGCCCACACCCAGAAAACTGAGGGTTGCCTCGGCAATGATTGCCAGTGCCAGCGAGATGGTTGCGATGACCAGGACCGGTGCCATCACATTGGGCATGATATGCCGGAGCATGATGGCCCAGCGTGACAGGCCGATCAGATGCGCGGCCTGAACGTATTCTTTCTCTCGCTCCACCAGGGTTGCCCCGCGTACAGTACGGGCGAACTGCACCCACTCCGACAGACCAATGGACACAATCAACACCCAAATAGCCATCTCATCGCGGAGATGCAGGGGTACCAGCCCCTTGCCAATACCAAACAGCAGCATGGCCACCATGATCGACGGGAAGGTCAGTTGTACGTCGGCAATGCGCATGATCAGGCCATCCATCCAGCCTCCGATATAGCCAGCGATGAGGCCCAGCGACACGCCCAGGATCATGGCGAACAGAACGGCGGTTACGCCGACGAACAGGGAAATACGCAGGCCAAAAAGGATCGTCGAGAACACGTCGCGACCCTGATCATCGGTTCCCAGCAAGAAGAAATCACCTGTGAAGGCGTTGGCTGACATGGGTTCGGTAAACCCGTTCATGAGGTTGAGCGTGCCCGGATCAAACGGTGTGTAGGGGGCGATCAGGGGCGAGAAAATGGCGCTCAGAACAAGCAGGGTAAAGACGACGGTAGCAACCACCGCGGCCGGTGAGCGTTTGAAGGCGAAGAAAAAATTCGAACCCAGGAAATCCCGGACATAGTTTCGCCGATCTCCACCGGATGACGTATCAGAGGGACGTGGTACGACACGCATCACCCTCTGCCTTCATTCACGTCCACGCGCAGGCGGGGATCGACGACAAAATACAACAAATCGACGATCAGGTTGATGGTCACGAAGATCACCGCCACCAGCAGCAGGTAGGCCGACATCACCGGAATGTCCACGAAACTGATGGCGTTGATGAACAGCAGGCCCACACCCGGCCACTGGAACACCGTTTCCGTGATAATGGCGAAGGCAACAATCAAACCGAGCTGAAGACCGGTAATGGTAATCACGGGGATCAACGTGTTTTTCAGGGCGTGGCTGAAATGAATGGACCGTTCGCTCAATCCTCTGGCACGGGCGAAGCGGATGTAATCGGTGCGAAGAACCTCCAGCATTTCGGCGCGGACCAGCCGCATGATCAGGGTCATCTGATAGAGCCCCAACGTCAGCGCAGGCAAGATCATGGACTGGAATCCATCCCAGGTCAGGATTGCCAGTTCAATGCCGAACAGGGACGCGGTATCACCTCGCCCGAAAGAAGGCAGAATGTCCAGGTTGACGGCAAAGACCCATATCAGAAAAACCCCGATCAGGAACGTCGGCAATGATACCCCGATCAGGGAAGTGGTCATGATGAACTGGGCAAGAAAACCGTTTCGCCGGATGGCCGCGTAAATTCCGAGACAGATACCCACACCGATGGCAAACAAACCGGATAGCGCGGCCAGTTCCAGGGTTGCAGGCAGCCGTGACAGGATAACCTCACCCACCGGCAACCCGGCGCGATAGGAGACGCCAAAATCGCCGTCCAATGCCCGGAACAGGTATCGGACATACTGCACCGGTACCGGATCATTGAGACCGAGACGTTCTTCCAGCTCTTCCCGATCGGCAGCAGTTGCTTCCTGACCGAGCAAATTGTTCACCGGGTCGCCCATGAATTTGAACATGGCGAACGATACAAACGCGACGGCGAGCACCACGAGCAGGGCCTGAGCGATGCGGCGAATGATAAAGGCGAGCATGACGGTATAGGTCCCCTGACCGACAGACCGCAGAAATAACGGGGCAGGTGTTCATGCCTGCCCCTCACGTTGTTCCTTTAGCCGTCGGACTTGAGATATTTGAAGTGTGGCTGATCTTCCGGTTGAACCGGAAAATCGATATTGCCGCTCATGCCCCAGTTGAGAACCTGGTTGTGGATCGGCACGTAAAGGGTTTCGTCCTGAACCGTGTTCCAGATTTCACCGATGGTGGCGTTCCTAACATCCAGGTCGGTTTCCGATGCCAGACTGACAATCTTCGCATCCAGATCGGCGTTGCTATACCGCGTACCATTCCAGGACCCCAGTTTATCCGTTGTGGAGTGAACCAAGAAGTTGAAGATGTATTCGGAGTCAAAGGTCGGCACGCCCCAACCCAGCATATAAAAGTCTGTTTCCCGGTTGGTGATCAGCGGGAAATGCTGTGCCTTGGGCCTAGCATCCAGATTAACCTTGATGCCGATCTGTCCTAACATGCCAACGGCGGCCTGACAAATGGCTTCGTCATTGATGTAACGATCGTTGGGGCAGTTCAGGGTAATACTGAATCCGTCACCGTAACCGGCGTCGGCCATTAGGGCCCTGGCCGCCTCGATGTCATAGGCCGGATAGGCATCCAGTTCCTCGCTCCAACCGTTCACAAATGGCGGCATGATGACACCGGTAGGAGCGGACTGTCCGCGCATGACCACTTTCATGATGGCATCGCGGTTGATGGCAATGTTCATGGCCTGCCGAACGCGAGCGTCGGCGAACGGGTTCTTGCCCTCTACATCATCGCTGGTCAGGTCCGCATCACCCACATTCAGACCAAAGAAAATGGTTCGGTTCTGCGGGGCCGTTACAACTTTCAATCCGTCGGTTTTATCGACCCGGCCGAGGTCCTGTACGGGAACGTCCTGAATCAGGTCAACTTCGCCAGACAGCAGGGCCGCCACGCGGGTAGCACTTTCCTGAATGGGGGTGTAGATGATTTCCGTGATGTCCAGCGGAAACTGTCCTTTACCCCAGTAGCTGTCATTGGCATTGAGAACGGTTTTCTGATCCTGGGCTCGGCTGACCAGTTTGTAGGCACCGGTTCCGTTGGTTGACCGAACGCAAGGATTGTCCCCGCCGTTGGCAATATCCTGTGGCTCGGTACAGCCCTGATCCTCGGTCCAGCCGGAATCCATGATGAACAGGTTGGTAAGGTTGTTGGGCATCAGAGGGTTAGGCCCGTTGGTTTCAATGTGAACCGTGTAATCACCAGCCTTGCGGACGTCGACGACCGACGACAACAATTCCTTCATGGCTGATGTGGGTTTCATGGCCCTTTTAAAGGAGTACACCACGTCGTCAGCCGTCATGTCCTCGCCATTATGGAATTTTACGCCTTCGCGCAGCTTGAATTCCCAGACGTTGGGATCGTCGGTGACGGCCCAGCTGGTGGCGAGCGCCGGTACGATATGACCGGCCATGTCGCGATGAAGAAGGGGTTCATACATCTGGTGGGCCAGCGTATGGGTGGGGCCTTCGTTCTGCGCGTGGGGGTCCAGCGTCAGTGAGTCACCGGCACTTGCCCAGCGTAGCGTGTTGGCTTCCGCCTCGGCAAAGGTGGCACCGGCGGTCAACACAGCCGCCGACAAGATAAGGGCTCTGATTTTCATTTTCCTCTCCCTGGGCTTGGTTAGAGCGTTTTTCACGGGCCCGGCCGATGCTGGCCGGTCTTTAAAGATCAATCTTAGGTGATTGATTTTTTACGGTTTTACCCGCTCATTCTCTCACATCCCTTCGGCTTTATAAAGGATAGTGTTTTTGTTAGAAGAACTTTCCCTGCCCTTATCCAACCGGTACGTTGAGTTTATGATACCGTTCCAAACCGAGAGCCTCGCGAAGGTGGCGAGCCTTTATGCTGGCTGTGTATTCGGGCTTTACTGGATCCCGCTCCGGGCACTTGTTGAGGCTGGTTTTCCGGGGCTCTGGGCGACGGTTGTTCTGAACGCTGTGCCTCTGGCGTTTGTATTGCCGGTGATTTTTATGCGATTCAGCACGTTGGCATCGGCGGGTGCCTTGTTTCACTTGGGAAGTCTAACGCTTGGGATCTCCTATACCTTCTATATGACCGCATTTGTATTTACGACTGTGGTCAATGTAGTGGTGCTCTACTACCTGTTACCCGTGTGGGGGTTTTTACTGGCGCGGATCTTTACCGGCGATCGAATTACAGGTGTTCGAGTGATGTCTATGATCCTGGGTTTTTCCGGTATCTTCGTCATTTTCGGTGTCAACCAGGGCTTTCCTTTGCCTCAGAATCCGGGTGATTGGATGGCGTTGGGTGCCGGATTTCTGTGGGCGGGCGGATCTCTTATGGTGCTGATGGAACAGAAGAACACTGCTGTGGATTTCGGCCTCGGGTTTATCTTCTGGGGCACCATTGGTGCTACGATAATGGCGGTGGCAGTGACTGCCTTGGGCTGGGGTTCAGAAGCCGATTTTGCAGAGCTTTCCGATATTGCCGTGTGGTTGATTCCAGTAGGGTTGCTTATGGTGCTGCCCGCCTCATTCGCCACGATCTTTGGTCCGAAGCATCTCAATCCCGGCGTGGTGGGATTATTATTCATGACCGAAATCAGTGTTGGTGCCACGTCCGCTGCAATTCTGACAGACGAACCATTTGGGCCGCGGCAGATTACCGGTGTGATCGTCATCAGTATTGCCGGAATCCTTGAGACCGCATGGGATTTTTTCACACGATCCAAACCGAAAAGTGCGCCTTGAAGTCGATCGGTGTACGAAGGCACCCTGGCCTGTTTCGATGTGGTTGACAGACAGTCAGTCATTCTGTCAGCCTCTGCGAAACGATCACTCTTCGAGGTTCCTTGCCATGAACGTCATTGTCAATGCAACACCGGAAACCATAACAGGCGATTACTATTTCAAGCCTGAGATTTACGACCGGGAACTGGACAAAATTTTTGCCCGGAGTTGGCAGTATGTCGGCCATGTCAGCATGCTCGAGACATCTGGCCGTTATCTGGTGCGCGAGGTTGCAGGCGAAAGCATCCTGATTCTACGGGCATCGGACGATACTCTGAAGGCATTTTACAATGTCTGTCAGCATCGTGCCCATCACCTGCTGGAGGGAGAAGGGAAAATCGGCAAGCTGATCCGCTGTCCCTATCATCAATGGGGATACGATGAAGAGGGGCGGTTGCAGGTTGCACGGGGCACCGAAGATATTCCTGATTTTGACAAAACGGAAATTTGCCTCAAGGGCGTGCGTTTGGAAATACTGTGCGGTTTTTTATTCGTTAACCTGGATGAGGATGCACGACCGCTGACTGAACTGGCGGATGGCCTTGAGGAGGAAATGCGGGCTTTTTCACCCGCCCCTGAAAACCTGAAAGTCTCTAACCGCTATCACATTGACATGGCCGCCAATTGGAAAAACTCCATCGAGAACTATTGTGAGTGCTACCATTGCCCCAATCAGCACCCGACTCTTTCCCAGAATGCGCTCGACCTGAATACCTACAGGATTCAGTGCTACGACTATTATCACGTCCACCGCAGTCAGGATAAAGGCGCGGATATGGGTTACACGATTGATGAAACGGCTGCCCGCCCAAATGAATTCCGCAGCTTCTTTTTATGGCCGAATACCGTGTTCGAGGTATATCCGGGCGGTCATTTGACCGTCTTTCATCATGTGCCCACGGGCCCGGAAACCACAGCCCAGCACTACGAATGGTACTTCAGTTCAGCCGAACCGACACAGGAAGAACAGGATATTGTGGCGTTCACCCACGATGTTCGATTGGAGGACATTCCCATCTGCGAGAGTGTGCAAAAAGGTTTACGAAGCCGGGGGTATCACAAGGGCCGATTGGTTGTAGACGCAGAGCACTCGTTCTTCAGCGAGCACTCGGTCTATGATTTTCAGCAGAAAGTTCTCACGGCACTCGCCACCTAGGCTCAGGACTCATTAAATTCACCACATGACAATAGCTGCGATACAGATTGCAGAAAAGAAGGTATGTGCGCACCTGTCGTATAGGGTTGCGATGCGGCGCCAGTCCTTGAGCCTTGCGACCATGTTTTCGATTTTGTGGCGTTGTCTGTACAGGACGGCATCGTAGTCGATCACCTGCCTGTGGCTCTTCTTCGGTGGAATGCAGGGCGGGAGGCCCTTTTCTTCCAGGGCCTGCCTGAACCAGTCTGCATCGTAACCTTTGTCCGCCAACAGATGCCTGGCGACGGGCATATCATTCACGAGCCGGGCCGCGGCTAGAGAAGTCACTGACCTGCCCTGCGCTCAGGTAGAACAGACAAGGGCGACCATCCCCGCCGCAGACAGCATGGAGCTTGCTGTTCAGCCCGCCTTTTGTGCGCCCAATGTCTCGGGGAATAGCCCCTTTTTCAGTAGGCTGGATGCCGTGCGGTGAACTTTCAGATGCGTGGCGTCAATCTGAAGCTGTTCAGGAGTATCGGGGAGAGAGGACAGGGCCCTGAATATCCGATCGAAGATACCCATCCTGCTCCAACGCACAAACCGCTTATAAAGCGTCTTGTGAGGGCCGTACTCCCTGGGTGCATCGCGCCATTGAAGACCCCGCTTCAGCACATAAATGAAACCGCTCAGAACACGGCGGTCATCAACGCGTGCAACCCCATGCGACAAGGGAAAGTAAGGCTTCAGCCGAGCAAGTTGCTCATCGCTTAACCAAAACATATCACTCATGCCAAACCCGCCTGAAAACAGAAAGGAGAACTATAAGGCAAAAATGTCTATGAATAATTAAGAGGTCATGAGCCTAATAAATTCCGTGAGGACAGTGGGTTAAACATTATATAGAATATTATACTGCTCATATCCAACTGGAGATATGCTCGTGACAAATGAGCAACTGTTTTGGGAACTGTTCAAAGCGCCGGTCGAAGGTGACATTGAGAAAGTTCTGACAAAACACGGGCTCCTTCAAAGCCCTGAGAACTGGCGACCATATGGTCAGAATGATAGCAACTTCGGTGTGGTAGAAAACCAACAAGCCTCACCGATCCCAGCTCTCATTGAGAAGATTACGAATGGTATTGATGCCATCTTTATGCGACTGTGCCAAGAACAGGATATCGATCCGCGATCCAAAGAGGCGCCAAAATCCATTGAACAGGCCATCGATAGGTTTTACCCAGACCACAAAAACTGGGATCTTCGGCCTGCTCGACGGAAACAGGCAGAAAGCCTCCAAATCGTCGCCGATGGCCCACGAGGCGAAACCTCACTCGTCATATTTGACGAAGGTGAAGGCCAGGCTCCAGAGAAATTCGAAGAGACATTCTTGTCCCTTTTACGTGGCAACAAGAACGATATTCATTTCGTTCAAGGTAAATACAACATGGGCGGCGCCGGCGCTATCGCGTTCTGCGGCAAACACCGCTACCAGCTCATTTGCTCGCGGCGTTATGATAATCCGAAACCGGTGGGCTTTACACTCGTCCGTCGCCATCCACTCACCGAAGACGAAGAAAAAACAAAAAAGTCGACGTGGTATGAGTATCTGATCCTCAATGGTCAAATCCCAAGTTTCGATGCTGATGATCTCGATCTAGGGCTTTACAACACCCTCTTCAAGTTTGGGACGGTCATCAAATTATACTCATATGATCTGCCAGCGGGTTCCCGCTCGGTTATCTCTCGGGATCTGAACCAGAGCATCAACGAATATTTATTCAATCCAGCACTCCCTGTCTTTACAATCGATACGTCTGAGCGGTATCCGAACGACCGGGAGCTTCAACGCGAGTTGTACGGACTAAAACGTCGCCTGGAAGAGGACAATGGGAAGTATATCGACCAATTTTTCTCGGAGGATATGGTTGACGACGAAATCGGTCATTTGCGAGTAACTTGCTATGTTTTCAAGCCCCGTGTCGATGGGCGGGACGTTAAAGAAACACGAGAGACCATTCGACGAGAGTTTTTCAAAAATAATATGTCGGTGCTGTTCTCTATGAATGGTCAGGTTCACGGACACTACACGTCGGAATTCACGACTCGCTCGCTCAAATTCCCTCTCCTTAAAGACTATCTGCTGCTTAGCATCGATTGTACGGACGTGCGGACGGAGTTCCGAAACGAGTTGTTCATGGCATCGCGTGACCGGCTAAAGGAAGGGGATGAGTCCAGGCAGCTTCGGCACAAGCTGACTGAATTGCTTTCAGGCGGTCGCCTTAAGGATATCTATAAGGCGCGAAAGGCTTCGATTACAGTTGAAAGTAATGATGCAGAAGACCTTATTCAGAATTTATCCCGCCACCTACCAATCCAAAACGAACTAGCGGATCTGCTTAGCCAAACCTTCAAGATCGATGACAAGCGTAACGGGAAAAGAACCGAAAAGGCAAAAACCTCGAAAAAGAAAAAGGATATGCCCGAAAAACCACCCTTCTCACCGAACCGGTATCCTACTTTCTTCAAAGTTGATCTAAAGCCGGAGAACGGAGAGGCCGTCCCAATGGTTAGCCTCCCGCTCGGCGGTGATCGGACGATCCGGTTCTCCACTGATGTGGAAGATCACTATTTTGATCGGATTCAAGACCCCGGTGAGCTACAGATTGGCCTGCTTGATGTGTCGGCAGATGAAAATGGCGGCGGCGACCGGCCGGGCCTGCCCCGACAGCTAGACACCATTCTGAACGTCGTAACGTCCAGTCCACAAGATGGGACGATCAGGATACGGATGAAGGCGACCGAGGAATTGAGGGTTGGTGACGCCGTTAGACTTGAAGTCTCTCTCTCCAGTCCAGAGAGGGAATTATCGCAGATTTTCCTTGTGAAGATTGTCGAACCCACAAAGAAACCTAAAGCACTCAAGAAAGGCGACGAACCCGATACGGGATTGGGACTTCCTAAACTAGTCATGGTCTACAAGGACGAGAGTAGAGGGAAGCCGACATGGTACAGCCTGGAAGAAATCGGTATATCCATGAACCATGATATCGTGGTTCATTCGTTCGTCGATGGGAATAAGTTGAGCAATATATACATCAACATGGACAGTAAGGTGTTGCTGACGCATCGGGCTAAGCTCACGAAGGCCGAGGCGATTGATGTTGCGGAAAAACGGTATATGTCAGCCGTTTATTTCCATACGCTATTCCTCTACACAATCACTAGGAATCGGAACTACGGCATTGTCCAACAGCACTCAGAGAAAGATGAATCGATTGAGGTGAATGATTACATCTCGGACCTTTTTGGAACTTTCTATGCACAGTTCTTGCTGAATTTTGATACCCAAGAGCTCATTGCAGCATTGGAAGCATAAAACATCAACTGGGGTCGTAATTAGAAATACTTATGGGTCTGGCATAGATGTTAAGTTTGATTATACAGTTTGATCCACAGTTTCAATTGCGTCATTTGCTGTTTTGGTGTGCCGTAATTGAATCGCCATTCGCACTCTTTCAGGAACAAATGGAAATGTTTTTCAGGGACACCGTTATACTTCCTTAAATGACGTTTGGCTTCCCTCTCGGGCCTTCAAGCAGCCCCTGCCGGGCACGGGTTCCAGAAGTTTTCGATACCCCTTCTCGGGCATGTACCATGCCCTGACAGGCAGCGATTGATGTGATTATCACTCTGTGCAAACAGCTGACTATGATTGATGCGATAATGTTTAAACTCTGACACGTCCAGTGCATTATAACCCCGCCAGCAGTTACTGTAGACGATACTGTCTGGAACGACCTTATGCCTTATGATTGGCAACAACGTGGTGGTCTTGGCATCGGGGATGATTTTGGTGTACACCTTGCCACCGCGCTTGAGGATGCCAAAGACGGCAACCTTGCCAGCAGTACCCCTGCCGGGCTTACCTTTACGCGTGCCTCCAAAGTAACTTTCATCCACTTCGATCTCGCCGTCAAGGCACCATTCTTCTTCAATTTGGCGGGCAATAATCTGGCGCAAGCGATGGTAAAACCAGCGAGCCGTGTTGCGGTTTACACCAACCAAATCCGATGCTGTTCTTGCGGGCGGGCCAACAACAAAGTGTTCAAGTAGCTTGTTCGTCTGAAAATGTATTAATCTTGAATGCTTTAGTCTCATAGTGCCAACATAAATGCTTCAAACATCTATGCCAGCCCCGCGAAATAATTGCTGCATTCCTCTTGTGTAAAGGTGCCGATGGTTTACCAGAGGTTTTAGACGGTGCGGGGTGCGGCTTTTCGCAGCAGCGCCTTGAGTTTTGAAAAGGCCATTTCGATCACTGACTGGCAGATGAATGCAGAGCATTCACCGAGAGGTGAGTTAAACGTCATCTGAGATAGTTATCTGGGTCAGCCCCTGCCCGAGATTACCCGACGATCATCAACCCGCCGTACGATACGGCAGATGTGGTTTGATCCGTTCCCATTGCTAGTCCGAAAGCTAAAAAAGACCTTTCATAACCCTAAACCTTCTTCATTCAGTGACAAAATATTGAATCACAAAAAGATTAAAAGGCTCTGACCCTGGATTTGAATTTTTCAGCCCCTCCGATGACGCCTGCGGGCACCAATGTCAAGGGACACGCCGGGGAAAGTAACGCCTGACCACCGAACGGATCAAACCAATCCCCGGATTATGGTTGATAAAATCTTAATGGTTTTGGGTCTAGGCTGGTTTACTGGACGGGTCGGGTTCACCGAACGCCTCAAAATACCGGCGCCGGCCCGATCGCCACGAAACACCATTGTCTGCCTGAGGGGCGTGGGTGGATAGCGAGGACTTAGGAGCGTGTGATGAAACGCATTTTGTTTATCATCATGGGCGCTCTCGTAATTCTGTTGAGCGCCCTCGTGCGACCGGCCCAAGCGGCCCGGCACTGTGACAAGCGCCAGGACATTGCAAGCCAGCTGAAACAGCAGTACCAGGAAACGGTAACGGCCATCGGTCTCTCGAAGACCGGGGGTGTTTATGAAGTTTTTACGTCGCCAACGGGAAGCTGGACCATTGTCTATACCCGTCCCGACGGGATCAGTTGCCTCATGGCTGTCGGTGAAAACTGGGAAACCAGCACGCCAGCATTGACCGGTTTGAAGAGCTAGGCGCCGTCGAAAAGACCCGTCGTTTTCAAACACATCATTGACCACAGGAGCTGGCCTTCCCTCTATTTGAGCAAAAAACAACACCTCATGGCGCCGCGCGGGAGTTTATTTATGAATAAGTTCTTATTTTTCAGGCCGTATATGCTTAGCCTTGAAAACCTGAGGACTTGTTTCTTCCTTAAGTTCACGAATTTTCGAGTACACTGAACGCATCACCGTCTGAACGGCGTCCCTCAACATGCCGGGCGTACCAAAGCGCATAGAACAACAAGACCCAGGCGGCCTGCTTCTCCCGCTTCGCGCCACCGGTAGAGCTGGCTCTGAACAGGTTTTTGACAGCCGCCGGATCGCAACATTGGGCGATGCCGTCCTGCGCGGCGACCAGCGGGCCGAGTTGATCGCCTTTTGATCCGATCCATTCCCCCACAGGGACCGTAAATCCCATCTTGGGTTTGAACGGCTCCGACACTGGCAGGTGTTTCGCCAGCCATTTGCGGAGCAGCACTTTGCCCAGCTTGCGGCTTGTTTTCAGGCGGTCCGGCAGCCGGTAGGCAAAATCCGCGAGCACCGGATCAATGAATGGGACGCGGCCTTCCACCCCGTGGGCCATGAGACAGCGATCCAGTTTCCCCAGCAGATCATTGGGTAACCAGTCCGCTATATCCACCGCCTGCACCTGTTGCAGGCGGGTGCGGTGCGGGGTTGCCGCCGCGGTCTCTGCCTTGGCGATACCGTTTCGCCAACCAGTAGGGCGTTCCCGAAGCACGTTCAGGCCGTCGAACACGCCGGTCCGACGCATGGGACACCCCCCGAACAATCGCCAGCGGACGGCGCGGCGATACCGACCGTATCCCCCAAACAACTCGTCACCGCCTTCACCTGACAGGATTACCTTGAGTCCCGCCTCATGGGCAGTCTTCGCCAGTTTGTAGGCAGGCAGCGTTGCGTAGTCCGCCGCCGGATCATCCATAATCGCCGCCACACCGGGCAAAAGCGCCCAAAAATCCTGTTTTGTGAAAGAAACCTCCTCATGCTCCGCCCCGACACTGGCGGCCGCGCGACGGGCTAAAGCCCGCTCATCATGAACATCCGTGTCGTCAAAGCCGATGGTGAACGCATGAACGGGCCGAACATTGAGTCGCGCCATCGTGGCAAGGATCGCCGAGGAGTCTATTCCGCCCGACAGGAACATACCGTAATCCACATCGGCACGTTGGTGCAGATCGACACTTTCCGTGAGGTACTCGTCCAGCAGATCCAGTGCATCTTCTTCGGACAGGCCACGCGGTTCGTCGCTGGTAAGCACCGCATGAGCGTGCCGTTGCCTGATGCGGCCACCGTGGACGACAACCACCTCTCCGGGCATGACGCGATTAATGCCTTCAAAGATCGTTTCGCGACCCGTGGTGAACTGAAGTTGTAGCAGCTCATCGCGTGTTTGCTTGCCGAGGACGGCAGAGATCAAGCCCGTTGCCAAAATGGCCTGAGGCTCGGAGGCAAACAGCAAACCCTGCTCGGTTTCCGCGTAATAAAGGGGTTTGATACCGAAAGGATCGCGCGCCAGAACAAGTCGGTCGTGGACAGGATCATCAATGGCGATGGC
Organism: Trididemnum clinides; assembly: GCA_963675345.1. NCBI lineage: Eukaryota > Metazoa > Chordata > Ascidiacea > Aplousobranchia > Didemnidae > Trididemnum > Trididemnum clinides. The sequence goes on from CAVLYW010000069.1 coordinate 84,500, forward strand.
GTACATACCCCGCAAATGGCGCACAAAATCGAGACCATGTTTCAGGTAGAGATGCAGCGGGGTTTCGCAATCGGAATTGGTTGAGAAATTCACGTCCGCCATGGTTGCGCGCAATTCCCGGTAATTGTATATCTCGCCATTGGCCACCAGTGCCGGACCGTTTTCTCCGCCCGGACCATAAAGCGGTTGATCCCCTGTGGTGAGATCGATAATCGCCAGTCGTTTCTGCAGAAGGCACAGACCTGGGCGTTCATGCCGCCCTTCTCCGTCGGGTCCGCGATGGGCGATGGCCACCGCCATGGTGTCGATCCACCTGGTTTCAACCAACCCGCCGCTCCGCATCTGGATTCCCGCGATGCCGCACATCAACCGTTCCCCGCGATCTTTTCAAAAAAGGCGCGGTAGCGATCCACGACCACGTCGCGACTGAAGGAATGTTCAAAGGCCGAGTATCCGCTTGCCCCTAGACGTGACTGCAAATCCGGTCTGGTTATCAGCTGATTGAGCGCCGCTGCGAGAGCGGCGGCATCATCCACGGTGACGAGCAAACCGTTCTCGCCATCAGTGATCAATTCCACCGGACCTTGCGATGCCGCCGCCACAACGGGCTTCTTCGCCGCCCAGCCTTCAATGACCACATTTCCAAGCGGTTCGTGGCGGGAAGGGCAGACATAAATATCGCAGGCCGTCAGCAAAGCACCGATATCCTGTCGCCAGCCCAGAAACCGGATGCGATCATCCAGGCCGCTGTTATAGGACCGGGTTTCTAGCGCCAGCCTCTCCGGCCCCTCCCCGGCAATCCAGAGGTAAGCACCCTCGACCTGTTTCATGGCTTCGATCAGCACATCAAACGCCTTGTTGGTGTGCAAACGTCCCATACTCAGCATCAGCGGTGCATCCTCGGGCGTGTTGAAATGGGACCGTGCCACAGATACAGTCGTCTCAACCGTCACAAAGTTGGGCAGGTAGTGTGCCCGTTCCGCGGGCCAGCCCTGATCCACAAGGTAATCGACGATGCCACGCGTATTACCAAGCAGATGATCGCAGGTCCGGTAATATTTCAGATCATAAAACCCGCCGAGACGGGCAACCCTGACGCCGCCCGCCTTCGGCATCATGCGAGCGGCCCGGTTCATCCAGGTCATTGTCACATCGGGTTTGAAATGTTTGGCAATGCACCTGAGGCCATAGGGTGTATAGAGATCAAGCATGCCACCGAACGGTAGCTGGGATGGATCAATACCGCCTGTTTTCAATCGGGCCGCTCGCTCGGCATCCTTACGGATGACCACCTTTTGGTCAATATCGGTAGCCTGCAAGGCGCAGACCAGCCGTTCAAAAAAGCTTTCCGCACCGCCATGCTGTGCCCCCGCCATGACCTGAAGCACCCGCATGATCAGTCCTTTTCCAGCTTGGCTTTCAGATGCGACAGCAACGGATACAGCCCCGCGCACAGCGCAATCAGTAACCCGTAACCACCCTCCCGATAGCCCTTGCGGGAGACATAGCATTTGAAAAATCGGGTGAACAGGCGCCGCACGTTGTTGGCAGTGGAACCGATGTCGCCCGAAGCCCGCATGTCCGCGGCCCTGGCGCTGGAATAACTGTCGAGACGACGAATGACATCGGAAATGTTTCGGTCCACATGATGGATGAGCGCACCTGTCAGGCGCGGGCCCCTGGTGCCGTGCCAGGTGAGGCTGGGGTGGACGCGCTGCATGCCCCATTCCTTGACACCCTTGCGGGACAATCTCGGCACGGCAGAGGTTCCGAACGAGCCGCCCCAGCCATAGCGGACCAGGCGATCGCCGATATAGTTGTCGACCCGAACCTCGTGCCAGTCGAAGGCGGAGGAGCCAATCGTCTCGCGGACGTTTGTGGCGAGGTCTTCGCTTACCCATTCATCGCAATCCACCTCCAGTACCCAGTCTCCGGTGCAATGTTCAAGACCTGCGTTGCGACGTTCGCCTTCGATGGTCCACGACCCGTCCAACAGGCGATCCGTGTACTTGAGCGCGATTTCACGGGTACGGTCGGTGCATTTATCCAGCACCACGACGATCTCGTCGGCGAATGCCAGATGATCAAGGCAGGCAGCAATTCTGTCTTCTTCATTATGGGCAACCACCAGGGCAGATAACGTCGGCTTGGTCACAAGCCTACCTCGCGCAGCAGGGCCTTTGTTTCCGCCTCGACACGGTCAACGCTCAACCCCGCCATCAGGTCCGGTTGATCCGGGTTTCGGTGATCGTAGTCCTCGGGGAAAATCTCATCATAGGACTGATCGCCACGCACGGCCCGGCAATGCTCCCCCCAGGGAGCATAGAGGTCTTCCCGGCTCGGCCCAAACAGGCCGATGGTCGGGACACCCGCCGCCGCCGCCATATGCATCAGCCCGGAATCATTGCCCACAAACAATGCGGTCCGCTTAAGGCAGGCATAGAGCTCAAGCAGGCTCACCATACCCATGAGGTCTATGCGGTTGCACGGGGCTATGCCAGCGAGCAGGGTTTCCGCCTGAGGCCGTTCCGTGGCACTGCCAAAAACCGCGATGCGGGCACCCGGCAATGGGCCGTCGTCGCGTGTCAGCCTCCGAAACAGGTCCAGAAACCGCGCCGCCGCCCAGGTTTTTGCCCGCCAGTTGGCAACCGGCCCGGCCGCGATAATGGGACCACCCTCGCCCATCAGCGCCCGCGCGCGGGCTTCGTGTTGATCGTCCAGCCACAAGGTCGGCAGGGGCGGGGTCTCTGCAAGGCCGAGGATCGCGCCGTTACGCACCACACGGTGTGTGTCCAGCAACCGTCGACCCACACGCCAGCCATGTCGGTGCGCAAGCAAATACGTAATGGGGGAATTTCGCATATCCACCACATGATCCCAGAACTGCCCCACCGTGGCGAGCCACATCTTCAACCAGTGCGCCTTGAAACGTCTTTTGTCGAGTACGATGATACGCTCCAGACCGGGGGCCGCCTCAAACAGCCCCGCCGCCGCGGGGCCGCACGCAACGGTTACCCGCGCACCCGGATTCTGCTCCACAAGCCGCGCCAGCACACCTGTGGAAAGAACCGCGTCGCCAACCCGCGTCGCTGTGACAAAAAGTATACGCATTACAGGTCTTTATAGACCTCTGCCAAACGGGTGCAAGGGACTAGTAAGAGGGGCTGGGCAAGACTATGTTTAGGCAACCATCAGTCAAACGGAAAGGTTCCCATGAGTAGCTACACGTTTCTCAATAATCGCGGCGTTATTGCCATTTCCGGTGACGACTGCGTTGATTTCCTGCAGGGTATTGTTTCCAACGATGTCAGCAAGGTTACCGACGAAAGCGCGGGGTACGGGGCCTTTCTGACACCGCAGGGTAAATATCTGTATGATTTTTTCATGATTCGCCGCGGCGAGACCCTGTTTCTGGAAACCGAACGGGACCGCATCGACGGATTCATCAAGCGGCTGACCCTTTATACGTTGCGGGCCAGGGTAACGCTGGAGGACGCGAGCGAAGATGTCCGCGTTGCCGCCATCTTTGGCGACGGCGTGTCTGATGTAATCCCTGCCAAGAAAGGCAGCACCATTCCCCTAGGCGACGGTTTGTTCTATCGCGATCCGCGACTTGCCGAGGCCGGTGCCCGGGCAATTCTGCCCGTAAATGGCGCTTCTATCCTGACCTTGGGCGCAACAGAAACCAGTTTTGAGGATTACGACCGGCATCGCATTGCGCTCGGCCTCCCGGACGGCAGCCGCGACCTGATCGTCGAGAAATCCGTGCTGCTGGAAAACGGCTTTGACGAACTGGGCGGCGTGGACTGGGACAAGGGCTGTTACATGGGCCAGGAAGTCACCGCACGCACCAAGCACCGGGGCCTGGTCAAGAAACGGCTGGTTCCCGTCGCCATTGATGGCGTGCCGCCCGAAGCGGGAACCCCCGTCCTGGCCGGTGAGAAAAATGCGGGGGAAATTCGATCCACCGCCGGGGCCATGGGGCTGGCGCTCCTGAAACTGGATTACCTTAAAGGCAGCGACCCTCTGATCGCCGGTGATGCAATCCTGAGTCCGGAAAAGCCATCGTGGGCAACCTTCTGAAAGACTTGATCAGGACAGCTTTTCCAACACGGGTCAATGTGGTCACGGCGCAGGCCCGCATCGACGGCAATGCCTTGCAGCGGGCGGGGCCACTTCTGAAAAATGTCGCCTCGGTTTACCGCCGCCGATATGCCCGGCACGGCGCAACACCCAAGGGTGTGTTCTGGAGCAACCCGGAAAACGTCCGCACCCGGTTCGAGGTTCTATGCCGGGTGTTCGAACCGGCGGACTGTGCCAGGGGCGAAGCGTCCATCACCGACTTCGGTTGCGGGTACGGCGCGCTCTATGATTACCTCGAGGCTCACCCGGTTATGCGGCTCGGTGCCTACCACGGCTACGATATCTGCGAGGACCTGCTCGATGCCTGCGAAGTGCGTATTCGTGATCCGCGGACCCACTTTCACCGTTCAATGCGGGTCACGAAAAATGCCGACTACACCCTCGTCTCCGGGACCTTTAACATGAACCTCGGTGCGGATGAGGATATCTGGCTGGATTACATCTTTGCCTCGCTCGAAAACCTGTGGAGCCACACGAACCGTGCGCTGGCTTTCAATCTGCTGGATGCCGAAACGGAGGATGAGGAATTGGATGGGCTCTATTACGCCGACCGTAATGTGTTTGAAACCTATTGCCGGGACACTTTCTCGGACAATGTCGAGCTGTTCACGGACTACGACCTGCCGGACTTCACCGTTTTTGTGCGGCGCTAAAAACCCGCGCTTACTTCGCTTCCAGCGCGGCTTGCGCGGCGGCCAGTTTCGCCACCGGCACCCGGTAGGGTGAACAGGACACGTAATCCAGGCCCAGACGCTGACAGAAATGCACGGACGCTGGATCACCGCCGTGCTCGCCACAAATGCCCATCTTCATATGCGGCCGGGTTTTGCGACCGCCCTCAACGCCCATTTCAATCAGCTGACCGACGCCTTCCTGATCGATGGTGACAAACGGATCGGCGTTGAGCACGCCCTGGCGATAATAATCACCGAGGAATCCGCTGGCGTCATCGCGGGAAAACCCGAACACGGTTTGGGTCAGGTCATTGGTGCCAAAGCTGAAAAACTCTGCCGATTTTGCAATATTCCAGGCCCGTAGACAGGCCCGCGGCAGCTCCACCATGGTGCCGATCATGTAATTCAGTGTTATGCCGGTTTCTTCCATCACGGCGGCGCCGATGCTATCGATCATGGTCTTGAACACATCCAGCTCACGCTTGTTAATGATCAGCGGCACCATGATCTCCGGGTGTGCCGCCGCACCACGTCTGGCGATTTCGGCCGCGGCCTCGAAGATGGCGCGGGCCTGCATCTCGTAGATTTCAGGGTACGTCATACCGAGGCGGCAGCCCCGGTGACCGAGCATGGGATTGACCTCTTCCAGTTCCCGTACCCGCTCCAGCAGGTCTTCCATGGAAACGCCCGCCGCCGCGGCGACATCCTGCATTTCTTCCTCACCGTGCGGGATGAACTCATGCAGGGGCGGGTCCAGCAGACGAATGGTCACCGGCAGACCCTGCATGATGTCAAACAGGTCGATGAAATCGTCGCGCTGCCAGGGCAGCAGTTTTTCAATGGCCACCCGCCGTGCGGCCTCGTCACGGGCCAGAATCATTTCCCGCATGTACACGATCCGTTTGGGATCAAAGAACATGTGCTCTGTCCGGCACAGGCCGATGCCTTCCGCACCAAACTTGCGGGCCGTGGCCGCATCCGCCGGGGTTTCCGCGTTGGTTCGGACACCCATGGTGCGCACATCGTCCACCCAGTTCATGAGATCGGCAAAGGCCCCGGTCAGCTCAGGCTGAATGGTCGGCACAGTGCCCGCCATGATCTGGCCGGTGCTGCCGTCGATGGTGATCACGTCACCCTCACCAAACACCCGATCGCCAGATTTCATGGTCTTGGTTTTCACATCCACAAACAATTCCCCCGCGCCCGAGATACAGGGCGTGCCCATGCCGCGCGCGACCACGGCGGCGTGACTGGTCATGCCGCCACGGGATGTCAACACACCCCTGGAGACATGCATTCCGCTGATGTCCTCGGGGCTGGTTTCCGTCCGCACCAGAATGACGGCTTCTTCGTTTTCAGCCCAGACTTCCGCATCCTTGGCGCTGAATACGATCCTGCCGATGGCCGCCCCCGGTGAAGCAGGCAACCCGGATGCAATCACATCACGCGGGGCATCAGGATCAAGCATGGGGTGCAGCAACTGCCCCAGCTGGGCTGGGTCGATACGCATGATGGCTTCGTTGCGGGAAATCAGGCCTTCGGCCTCCATATCGAGCGCGATACGGAGCGCCGCCTTCGCCGTCCGCTTGCCGGATCGGGTCTGTAGCATCCAGAGCTTTCCTTGCTGGATGGTGAATTCCATATCCTGCATGTCCTTATAGTGCGCTTCCAGCCGGTCGCGAACGGCACACAATTCCCTGTAGGCGGCGGGCATGGTCTCTTCCATGGCGGGCAGGTTGGCACCCTGTGCCGCTTTTTCAGCCAGCGTCAGTGGCTGAGGTGTGCGAATACCGGCGACCACATCTTCGCCCTGCGCATTGATCAGGTATTCACCATAAAAATCGTTGCCGCCCGTGGACGGGTTGCGGGAGAAACAAACGCCAGTGGCACAATCGTCCCCCATGTTGCCGAACACCATAGCCTGAACATTTACGGCCGTACCCCAATCCTCGGGGATATTGTGCAGCGCCCGGTACACGGTGGCACGGTTGTTCATCCAGCTCCCGAAAACGCCCCCGATGGCACCCCAGAGCTGCTCGGTGGGGTCCTGCGGGAACGGGCGGCCCAGTTCTTCCTCGAGCTCCTTTTTATAGTCGGCAACCACATCGCGCCATTGATCGGCACTCAGGTCCGTGTCCAGGATCAAATCCTGACGTAGTTTGTGATCCTCGAGTATGTCTTCAAAGATACTGTGGTCCACACCCAGCACCACATTTCCGAACATCTGGATAAAGCGACGATAGCTATCCCAGGCAAACCGTTCATCACCACTTTCGCGGGCCAGTGCCTCAACCGTTTCGTCATTCAGGCCCAGATTCAGAACCGTGTCCATCATACCAGGCATGGAGGCCCGCGCCCCGGACCGTACGGAGACCAGCAACGGCTTCTCCGACCCTCCAAAGCTATGACCGAGTGCAGCCTCCACGCCCGCCATGGCTGATTCGACGGTTTCTTTCAAGCCATCAGGATAGTTATTCAAATGGGCGGTGTAATAGTTGCAGACCTCGGTGGTGATGGTGAACCCCGGCGGCACCGGAATACCGAGGCTCGACATTTCCGCCAGATTGGCACCTTTGCCGCCCAGCAGTTCCTTCATGTCTGCACGGCCTTCCGCTGCGCCGTCGCCGAATGTGTAGATCAGCTTGTCCATCTCTACCGCCGTTATCCCTCAATCCTTGAAAAATCGGCCACTGCATCCACCGAACGCCGCAGCAATGCCAGCAAATTCAGCCGGTTCACGCGTACCGCCGGATCATCGGCGTTCACAATGACCTTGTCAAAAAACGCGTCCACCAGGGGTCGCGCCGCGGACAGTTGTTTCATGGCTTCAGCAAAATCTTCAGATCCCAACCGCCCTTCAATCTCTGGGAGCATACTCCTCAGATGAGCTGCCAGCCCGGCTTCTTCTTGCAGGGACAGCAACTCCTCATCCACGTCAGCCGCATAGGTAGTGTCGTCTTTTTTCTCTTCGATATGCAGAATATTCGCCGCCCGTTTATAGGCCGCCATCAGGTTTGATCCATCATCGGACTCGAGGAAGCCGCTCAACGCATCCACCCGGGCCAGCAAACGAACGAGGTCGTCTTCACCGCCCAAGGCGAATACCGCATCAATCAGGTCATGGCGGACACCCTGCTCGCGCAGATGTACCTTAAGGCGGTCGGCGAAAAACACCATGAGACCATCGGTATCATCAGAAAATCCGGCAACGCTGCCGTAGAGCTTTGCAGCTTCGGAAAACGCGCGGTGCAGGGAAAGGCGCAGGTTGTTCTCAATGATCAGGCGGATAATCCCCAGCGCCGCGCGGCGGAGTGCAAAGGGATCTTTGGAGCCCGTGGGCTTTTCATCGATGCCGAAGAACCCAACCAGCGTATCGATCTTGTCGGCGAGCGCAACACACACGCTCACAGGCTTGGTCGGACATGTGTCGGACGGGCCGAGCGGCGAATAATGTTCAGCGATGGCGGCCGCCGCCTCATCACTCTCGCCGTCATGAATTGCGTAATACCGCCCCATGATACCCTGCAGGTCCGGGAACTCACCCACCATGCCGGTTGAGAGATCGGCTTTGGCGAGACGCGCCGCCGAGCGCACGCGGTCCTTGTCGGCATCCGGCACATGAGCCGCCAAAGATGCGGCGAGCGCCTGCATCCGGTCCACCTTGTGGTCCAGGGTGCCGAGTTTGGCATGGAAGACCCTGTCTTTGAGCGCCGGTGCGCGAGACGCCAGGGTCTGACTGCGGTCCTGATCCCAGAAAAACCAGGCATCGGCGAGACGGGCGTTGAGCACGCGTTCGTTGCCGCCGCGAATACGCTCACCGCCGTCCTTTGCCCTGGTGTTGGCGACCACGACAAATCGATTAGCAAGATTGCCGTCGCCATCAAGACAGGCAAAGTATTTCTGATGCGAGCGCATGCAGGTGGTCAGCACCTCGGGCGGCAGGGCCATGTACTGATCGTTGATCCGGCCCATAATCGGCACCGGCCATTCAACCAACCCGGTGACCTCGTCCAGCAACCGTTTATCCTCTTTCAAGAAAAGGCCTTCATGGGCCGCGAGCTTTTTGGATGCTTCAACAATAACCGCCCGACGTTCAGCAGGATCCACCATAACCCAGGCATCAAACAAAAGCTTCCGGTAGTCCGCTAAACGGGTAATCGTAATTGAACCGGGGTTGAGGAACCGGTGCCCCACGGTGCGGTTACCGGCTGTCACCGGCCCGAAGGACACGGGCACCACCGCACCGTCAAACAGGCAGACAAGACCGTGCAGCGGGCGAACCCAGCGCTGGTCATGATCAGCCCAATTCATGGACCTGGCCCACGGTAGGGTTTCCAGAGCCGTTTCAATCACATCCGGCAAAACGTCTGTTGCCGCCACGCCCGGTTTTTCGATCACCGCAAAATAGAACTCACCCCCGGGCAGTTCCCTTTTTTCCACCTGATCCCGCGTCAAGCCCACGGAGCCCAGGAAACCATTGATGGCCTGTTCCGGTGCGGATGTCGCCGGCCCCTTACGCTCTTCGGAAACATCGGGTGTGCGCTCAGAGATACCATCAGCCATAAACACCAGGCGACGGGGTGTTACAAACGTAGTGGGATTTTCAAGGTCCAGTCCGGCCTCCCGAATACCGTTGCACAGAAGACGCTTCAGATCGTCCGCCGCGCGGGCCTGCATCCGGGCAGGAATCTCCTCACTAAGGATTTCGAGCAGCAGTTCCGCCATCAGATCAGCTCCCCGTTTTCATCCGTGTGGGTGCCGACCCATAATTCACAGCAGCCTTTGGCAAGAGCACGAACCCGCCCGATATAGGCGGCACGTTCCGTCACACTGATAACACCGCGAGCATCCAACAGGTTAAACAGATGGCTGGCTTTCAGGCACTGGTCATAGGCAGGCAGCGGCAAGCCTGCCTCCAGTGTGCGGGCGCATTCCTGTTCCGCGTCCATAAAATGCCGGATCAGGGTTTCGGTATCGGCGATCTTGAAATTCCAGCGTGAGTATTGTTGTTCGTTCTCAAGAAATACATCACCGTAGGTTTTTCCGCCCTTGTCCTTATCCACACCATCCCAATCCAGATCGTAGACGTTCTCAACGCCCTGCACATACATGGCGAGCCGCTCCAGACCGTAGGTCAGCTCCACGGGGACTGGCCTGCAATCCATACCGCCGGCTTGCTGGAAATAGGTGAACTGCGAAACTTCCATGCCATCGCACCAGACTTCCCAGCCCAATCCCCAGGCCCCGAGCGTCGGGCTTTCCCAGTCGTCTTCAACAAACCGGATGTCGTGATATTCAGGGTCGATACCAATGGTGTATAGGCTTTGCAGGTAGAGGTCCTGAATGTTTTCCGGTGACGGTTTCATCAGAACCTGAAACTGGTAGTAGTGTTGCAACCGGTTGGGGTTTTCACCATAACGACCGTCGCCGGGGCGGCGGGACGGTTGCACATAAGCTGCATTCCAGACCGGCGGCCACAGGGCGCGCAATGTGGTTGCGGGGTGAAAGGTTCCGGCACCCACTTCGAGGTCATAAGGTTGAACAATCACGCAACCCTGTTCCGCCCAAAATGTTTGCAGACTGAGGATAATCCACTGAAAACTCTTCGGCTTCTGTGCTGATTTATGATCGGGGCTGGACATGTGTCCGGGGCCTTTCCGGGGACGTATGGGGCGTTTGTTGTTTGCACTGCAACATAACCAGCGCCCGATGACGGGTCAACAACCGACACCGCCGGATTTTTCGGCGTTTTCTTATCCTGGATAGGGGCAGTTTTCCTTGCCGCAGGCCCGTGCGTTGGATGCCGGAACATAAGAGCCACAGACCCCGCATTCGATCATGGTTTGAACGTCGTCATCATTGCTGGACGATTTGCGGGAACCACCGTAAGCCCTGTGTCTGGGGCTTTTGGCCCGCTCCCGAACGCGGGTGTGTTCGCGCTCCTGCAGTTGCCTGAACCAGCGAAAGCCGTACCAGACGGCCACGATGGCAACACCGGTGAATATGAGTTTTGAAATACTGAATCCGAACATGAGTCCCTTGTAGGTCTTTCCGGCACCCCCGGTCAAGCCATGCCAGATCGGTTGTGAACGCGAATCGGTCAGGCAAGAGCCAATGCCGCACCATGCCTCAGAACAGCCTCTGATTCCGGCGTATACCCGCCGCCCGGCACATGGATGACGAGACCAGGGCGCGTTACCGGCGAGCCTTCAGCATCCAGCGTTCCGCGGACCAGAACCCGGCTGTAGTCACGATCACGCCCCGGCCCCGGCCAGAGCGGAAAGACAATGCAATCTCCAAATCCGTTTCGGCTCATTTGTTCGAGGATTTCGGGTACCCGGTCCGCCCGGTGAACCAGGGTGAAAGTGCCACCGGACACAAGACAAGCCGCCGCGGTTTCAATCCAGCCTGGCAGCCTCGCATGACCTTCCACCCTTGCCGTTGCCTTAACCGGGTCGGGTGGCAGGGTGCCGGTGCCCAATGACACATAGGGCGGATTTGCTATCACGTGCTGGAAAGGGCGTGCCATCAACGCGGCGGGCGGGCGCGCGACATCCCCTGCCACCATGGTGACCCGGTCCGAAAGGGTGTTATGTTCGATATTTTTTGAGGCCAGCGTCATCATTTCAGGCTGAAGTTCTAGCCCGGTTACTGACACACCGGCGACACGGGCCGCGAGGCACAGTGCTGCCGCGCCTGAGCCGGAGCCCAAGTCCAATACGCGATCATTCGCGCCGGCACCGGCAGCGGCGGCTAGCAGCACTGAGTCCATAGTCACCCGGTAGCCGCGACGGCGCTGAAACAGCTGTATCCGCCCGCCCAGAAATTCATCACGGGTCAATGCGCCAGTCTCGACATCACCCCGCACCGGATCATTGGTGCGAACACGTTCAATCATGGTCTTGCCGGGGCTCTTTATCTACATCAAAAATCGCGGATAAATAGGGGCTGTGCTTGACCCTTGTATAGCGGTCTCTCTATGCTCTTAACAATACGGTTTTGACAGAGGAGCCGCGTTGTGGGCGTCGTCATCGACCTGCAGGAAGAACGAAAAAAGCAACCGACACTGGATGCTCTGAGCGCACTGGTGGCGGAAGACCTGAAGGCCGTCAACGCGGAAATCGTCAAACGCATGTACAGCCCCGTTGCCATGATTCCGCAACTGGCGGGACATATCGTGGCGGCGGGTGGCAAGCGGCTGCGCCCCATGCTGACCCTGGCGTCCAGCAAGCTGTGCGGCTACGAAGGCTTCCGTCACGTAGCTCTTGCCACCTGTGTCGAGTTCATCCATACCGCGACCCTGCTGCACGACGACGTGGTGGACGAAAGCGATCTTCGCCGCGGCAACCAGTCGGCCAACGCCATCTGGGGCAACCAGGCCAGTGTTCTGGTCGGCGATTTCCTGTTCAGCCGGTCTTTTGAGCTGATGGTGGAGGACGGCTCCATCGATGTGCTGCGTATTTTGTCCAACGCGTCTTCGGTAATCGCGGAAGGCGAGGTCATGCAGTTGATGACCGCCAACGATACCACCACCAATGAACAGGCGTATCTCGACGTCATCACGTCGAAGACCGCGAAGCTGTTCGCTGCCGCCTGTCAGATCGGTGCGGTTGTTGCCAATCGGCCCAAAAACGAGGAAAAAGCCCTCAGTGCCTATGGCTTGAACCTCGGCATCGCGTTTCAGCTCATCGACGATGTGTTGGATTACGCCGCGGTTCAGGCGGAACTGGGCAAAACCATCGGCGATGATTTCAGCGAGGGCAAGATCACTCTGCCCGTCATTCTGGCGTTTCAGCGCGGCAACGATGAGGAACGCCGGTTCTGGCACCGGACCCTCGAAACCCTGGAACAGAACGATGACGACCTGGCCCGGGCTGTCAACCTGATGGTGCGGCACAACGCCCTGAAAGACAGCGTCGAGCGGGCGCGGCATTTCGGTGCCGTGGCGCGGGATGCGCTCGGCATTTTCCCCGATGGGGCAGAGAAAAAGGCCCTGCTGGACCTGATCCAGTTCTGTATCGAGCGGCCTTACTGAGGCCCGCGCCAAAATCGCACACATACCCTTGCGGAGCCGGGGAACGGGCGCTATAACCCGCGCTACCCGTACCGCAACGCGGTTGGGACGTTGTCAGGGGCAACCCTGTCGGTCGGAGTGTAGCTCAGCCTGGTAGAGCACCGTCTTCGGGAGGCGGGGGCCGGAGGTTCAAATCCTCTCACTCCGACCATTTCATTTCTGAAAAAGGGCCGCCATTCCACTTTAGGGCTGACTGGTTGAATTGTATTGATACGACACTATTGTGTCTCGTTATGGATATCGTTGGGATCAATCCGATCTGGCACACACTCTGGTCGAGGACTGTCACACTTCCCGTATCAATATCTTAAGACTTGAACGCCATTATCGCGGAAATCCTCACCTTCCATGGGTTTCGGACATGCGATCGCAGGAAGATCAGAAGGCGCTTATCGAACTCGTCAACGAGACGATCACGCTTTCCAATGCGACCTTTACCGATCTGGCCGCTTCGAGAGACTCGGATGCCGTCAGGCTCATTCAGGACAACCTGTCCAAAATCTGGTACGGGTATTTTTCGGACGGCCGTGTTGAGGATACCCCGGACAGGCAACTGTTTGAAGCGCTCTCGCACACGCCGTTCAATATGTGGCCCCGGGATTTTGTGACACAGGCCATGGCCGAATACATGCGGCTGACAGGCAAGCCTGCCTTCAGCGTTTTCAACCGTGAAGGCTTGAAGCCGGAAAGCCGTTACCTTCTGGGCTATGCGGAAGACATCACGTCGCAATCCGGTGAGGACGGCATCCTGAAAAAAATATTCGAAACCATTGACGACGGTCCAAAATGGTGTGTCGAGTTTGGGGCCTGGGACGGACGCAAACACAGCAACACCTATGCCCTGATCACAGAAGAAAGCTGGGATGCGATTTTGATCGAAGCCAATCCCGAGCGATTCAAGAAACTTGAGGAAACCTTCCGGGATCATCCGAACGCTATTTTGATGAATACTTTTGTCGGATTTGATCCGAAGGAAAACTCGCTTGATTTTCTGCTGTCAGAAACAGATATCCCCCATGATTTCGATTTACTGGTGATCGATATCGACGGCAACGACTGGCACATCTGGGATTCAATACAGGACTTTCGGCCCCGGGTCATTGTGATCGAACACAATCCAACCATTCCCAACAATGTCTTTTTCGTACAGGAACGAAACCCGCAAACCATGATAGGGTGTTCCCTGCTATCCCTGATTGCGCTTGGAAAAACCAAGGGGTATGAGCTGGTCTGCACCACCAACTACAACGGCATATTCGTGCGTTCCGAGGATTTCGACAGGTTCGGGATCGAAGACAATTCAATTGACGCCATGCACAGCCCGCTCATGGATGGTTGCATATTTCATGGGTACGATTCAAATCTTCACGCGCTGGGAATGCCGACCATTATCTGGGATTGGTACAAACGGGGTCGGGACTGGTCAGGTTGGCTCAAAGAGAAAATCAAGGTCCATGACGCCAACAGACCGATCTGAGGCGACCCTTTTCTCTCCTGTCCTAGCCCCCGCGCGGCGTAAAAACTCATTCAGCAAATGATCACCAGGCTTTTTTTGCGGCTCAGGGAGGAGACAATGGTGAGCAGGGCGCGCAGGTCGAGCAGAACAGGGAAATATTTGCGAATGGCCACGGTCACTGCTTTACCGCCATTGATTAAGAAATCCCTGACACCGGTCGCGAAACCATTCAACAATAACCCTGCAATGTCTTTCACTGTGGGCACGGCATGGGTATCATTTCCAACGGAAAAACACGGATCTGAACCCATATGTCATCCGCCCGAAAAACCCTGCTCATCATCGGCCATGTGCCGTCGCCCAACACCCGGGCCATGCGCGATCAGGTCGAAGCCGGTGCCCGCAACCCGGAAATCACAGGCATCAACGTGATTGCTAGGGGCCCCTTTGACACCATGCCGGAAGACGTGATCGCGGCGCATGGTCTGATTCTGGGAACCACGGAAAACCTGGGGTACATGAGCGGCGCCCTAAAGGATTTTTTCGACCGTATCTATTATCCCTGCCTCGAGGAATGTCAGGGCAAACCTTTTGCCACTTATATCCGCGCCGGTCTCGATGGTACGGGCACCCGTCGCGCCATCGAGAGCATCACCGGCGGATTGCATTGGCGCAAGGTGCAAGAACCCCTGCTTTGTCATGGTGAGTGGAAAGATGATTTCCTGGATGACTGTCATGACCTGGGCATGGCCATGGCCGCCGGGTTGGAAGCAGGCATTTTTTAGACCGTGAACAATCTTGCCTCTTTCCTGCTTAGCGACTTTGCCCTGACGGGGCGTTTCCCGGTCCCAACACCCTGGTCCCACCCCCTGAGCCGCGCCGCCGTGGGCGCGGCGGCGGCGGTTCCGTAACATTTTATTCAAAGGGGGTTGACATGAAAAGAAATATTTCCTATATTAGATAAATGTTATTTTTCATTGTGAAGAAAAGGTTTTGCCGAGCACAATCCGAAAACCGCACGGTAATACCAACCCCGACGGGAATTTTTCGGAAAAAATGCCTTTCGGAAAGTAAAAATGTGGGCGGAATGGACGCCGTAATTTGACAACAGGTGTCGTTTTTTGACTAATAAAAAAAGACAAACGTCATCAAATGTAAACAAATGCAAACATTTTTGGTCACCAACATTTAATCATCAACAAGGGAGACTTGCGTTTCCCGGCTCAGGAATGGTTCCATAATCCATGCGTCTGATGTTGCCCCTGTTGTTTACCGTCGCAATCCTGATTGCACTGATCGCCCAGACCGCGCAGGCCTCGGACCTGCGGCTGGAGCGGATCGGTCCCGATCTGGAACATCCCTGGGGTATGGACTTTGTGAACAACCACACGGTTCTGATTACCGAACGGGGTGGGCGTCTGGTGCGCCTGAATCTGCAAACCGGGAACATGACCGAGATGACCGGTGTGCCGAGGGTTCGGGCGCGCGGCCAGGGCGGGTTATTGGATGTCATGGTCTCGAGCGATCGTACCGTCTGGCTCTGTTACGCCAAACCGGGCGATACAGGGGGCAGTGCAACGGCACTGGGACATGGTCAACTGACGCCTTTCGGGCTGGAGCGATTTGGCGATGTTTTTATCGCCCGTCCCTGGATAAACAGCCGCATACATTTCGGCTGTCGGCTCGGCGAAAGACCGGACGGCACCATTGTCATGACACTGGGCGACCGCGGTGATCGGATGAATTCACAGGACCCGAGCGTACATCCGGGCAGTGTGATCCGCCTTAACCCCGATGGTTCGGTGCCCGCCAACAACCCCTACAGCGACGGCCGGAACTGGTTACCGGAGTTATTTTCCATCGGCAATCGCAACCCACAGGGCCTCGCCATTCATGCCCGAACCGGTGACGTCTGGATCCACGAACACGGTCCGCAGGGGGGTGACGAAATCAACATTGTCCGGGGCGGCGAAAATTTTGGCTGGCCGGTAGTCAGTTTCGGTGAAGAATACGGCGGTGGTGATATTGGAATGGGCACGTCTGCACCGGGATACGCCGATCCTGTACATCACTGGACGCCCTCTATCGCGCCTTCCGGAATGGCCTTTTACGAGGGTGAGATGTTTCCGGAGTTTAACGGCGACCTGTTGGTGGGTGCGCTCAAATTCGAGATGCTGGTCCATGTGAAACTGGCGGATAATCGGATCATGGGTGAGCAAAATCTGATCCGTGAGCAAATCGGCCGCATTCGCGATGTTGCCGTGGCGGCGGACGGCGCGATCCTGATTCTCACAGACGAAGATGACGGGGGACTTTGGCGGCTGAGTCGTTGATGAAATCCATCCCAGCACCCTGGATGCGGTCAGTCCCGCCGAGCGCCGCGTCTTGTATCGGGAGTCCGCGGAAACGCTACGCTTTGCTAGGAACCTGCAATGGCGTACCCTCGGGGCCACCCTGCTTGCCGGATGTATTCGGCGGATTGATCGCCGGGGGTGTTGCGCCGGAAGGAGCAGACCATGACGACACCGCCACCGCGCGGATTTGAACAGGCCGAGTTTGAAGGCCGCATGGATCGCGTGCAAAGGGTCATGCGGGCTCAAGACATCGATGCCATACTGCTGACCATGGAACCGGAAGTTCGCTACTTTACGGGTTTCCATACCCAGTTCTGGGAAAGTCCGACCCGACCCTGGTACACCGTGCTGCCCGCTATCGGCAAACCCATTGCCGTGATCCCGGAGATTGGTGCCGAAGGCATGCGGGCGACCTGGGTCGATAACATCCATACCTGGCCAGCCCCGACACCGGATGACGATGGCATCTCCCTGCTCGCGGGTATTCTCACGCCCATACTGAAGGGGCGTAACCGACTGGGGGTACAGATGGGCCATGAAAGCCTGTTACGCATGCCCGCCGGGGATTTTGTCGCCCTGCTGGATCGCTTGTCTGGTGTGGAAATTGTCGATGTGGCCGAGGAGGTTCATCGCATCCGCTATGTTAAATCCGCAGCAGAAATAGCCAAGATCAGACATGTCTGTCGGCTCACCTCGGATGCTTTCGAGGCCTTGCCGCAAAGCCTGCGCATGGGAGAAAGCGAGCGGGCGAACTGTCGGCGGTTTCGAATAGACCTCCTGAACAGAGGTGCCGACAATTCTCCCTATATCGTAGGTGGTGCCGGTCCTGGCGGTTACGGCAACATCATCATGGGACCCGGCGAGCGGATCATCGAGGCCGGGGATGTTCTGATCATCGATACCGGCACAACCTACGACGGGTACTTTTGCGATTTTGATCGCAACTTTGGTTTTGGCAACGTGGATGCGCTGACCCTGAAAGCCTATGAAACCGTGTTTCGCTCAACAGATGCGGGTTTCCAAGCCGCTCGTCCCGGTGCCACCACATCGGATGTGTGGGCCGCCATGTGGCAGGTGCTGGAGGACGGCGGTGCCCTTGGAAACGATGTGGGGCGGATGGGACACGGCCTTGGCATGCAGCTTACCGAATGGCCGTCAAATACGCCTAATGACGGTACGGTTCTAGAACCCGGTGTGGTCCTCACGCTGGAACCGGGCATGGCGTTCGCGCCGGGCCGGCAGATGGTACACGAGGAGAACATCGTCATCACCGGAGACGGTGCGGAATGGTTAAGTCGCCGTGCACCAGAAGAGATGCCTATTGTACGCTGACACATCCTCACGGACGCGGGCGGTACCAATGGTGTTCCTCATTGTCCTCCCGCAACTCCCCGCCGCGCCGCCGCCCGGTTACGGACTGGTCCAAACCGTAAATTTTAACCACGGTCCGCACGATGAACCCCTGGGAGCCTGCTGATATGTCCAACATGCCTGCCCGGATGTTGCCGTGGTTTACAGCCGGTCATTTCTGCAACGACTTCGCGCCGTGTGCCATCTGGATCATTGCCCCGGCGGTTGCCCTCAGCATGGATATGTCTCCGGCAGAACTGGGTTTTCTCTTCACCATCCACAGTGTGGGTGCGGCGCTGGCTTATTTTCCGGCGGGGGTTATTTCGGACACTATTTCCGACCGGGGGAGATTGCTGTTGTTGACGTTTGTCTGGGTCGCCGTCGGCTATTTCATGGCGTCCTATGCCACCAGTTACTGGACTCTGGCTATCCTCCTGGCTGTTGCGGGAATCGGTGATGCGATCTGGCACCCTGTGGCAACCGGCGTTGTTGTCGAGCAATTCCCCGGTTCACGGGCAAAAGTACTCGGTATTCACGCCATGGGCGGAACCATCGCCGATGTTGCCGGCCCGCTGGCCGCCGGGTTCTTGCTGTCGCATCTGGACTGGACAACAACGCTACAGGTCTGCGTCATTCCGAGCGCCATCATGGCTGTTTTGTTTATCCCGATAGCCCGCCACATCCCCAGGCGTGACAAAACCGTGCTCAGCAGGGCCGATTTTGTTGAGCTGTGGCAATCCTGGATGACCAGAGATGGCCTGGGTGTGGTCATGCTGATCTGTTTCTATAACATGGCCCTGATGGCATTGCTCAGTATGGTTCCATTGTATCTGCAACGTGTTCACGCGCTCGACACCAGTATGACCGGTATCCTGTTTTCCATCATGTTGCTGGCCGGTGCCTTGTTGCAGCCCATTGTCGGGGCGCTTTCGGACCGGATAGGCCGCCGCCCTGTTTCCATTTATGGCAATGTGCTTGCCGCTCTGGCCGCTGGTTCCATGTTTGTGGTGCCAAATCTTCTCGGTATCGTGATTTTGCAGGTGGTTGCTATCGGTGTGCTGGTCTCGATCCGCTCTGCCTTGCTGGCAACCGCGGTTGAGCATTCCGGCAACAAGGAATCAACAACTCTGGGCATTGCCTTTTCTCTGATGGACGGGGTTGGTGCACTTGGTGCCCTGATAGCAGGAATCGTCGGCACATGGGATCTCGCCTATCCGTTCCTGTTGGCCACAGCGTTTTCGGCGATAGCAACAGGTTTTGCCATGGGCATGACCCGTGCGCCCAGACCTGGGGCATCTCCATCGTAGTTTTTTTCAGACATACCCTCACGGTTCTCCATCCCTGAAAAGGACTCTTCGCTTCTTTTTGTGTTTTCGTCGAAATCGGTTTTGGCACAATGACAAGTGGTCGTGGTAGAGTTGAAGTAACCGCAGCAAGTATTTATTTTGAGGAACACATGTACAAGGTTATCGTCGGTCTGGTTGTTGGTATCGTCATCGGAATACTTTTCGGCACATCTGTTGTTGCTCCTCGGCTTCAGACAGAGAAATCAGTCCGAAGCGACAATCAAACAGACACCGAAGCGTTGACGCCTCAATCAAGCCACGGTGTAGGGACGTCTCTGGGCGGATCACCTGAGAGCGTCACTTTATCGGTTTCCAGTGGGTTTTCGATGGATACCCCCGCCGTCGGCAAGGTGCTCGACATCCTGGTAGAGGATATTCAGAGGATTTCGGGATCCAAACTGGCTATCTCGTTCCAGGAGCCGGAAACTCTGGTATCTGTCGGTGAAATCTCCGCTGCATTATCGTCCCAAGCCATTGATGCGGCATTTGTTTCGCTCCGACATCTCGAACCATTGGCACCTTCCATACGCATTGCATCCGGGCTTCCATTTGGACACTCTGCCCAGAAAATGGCTCTTTGGGTCAATCAGGGAAGTGTGAGAAAAAGGGTGAATGACGCTTTTCCTGACGCAATGATCCAGGCTATTCCATGTGGGTTGGAACTCGGGTTCACAGGTGGATGGTTCAGTTCGGAAATCAACAGCCCGACTGATTTGGCTGATAAGAATATCCATGCTAAGGGTCTGGCCGCAACCCTGCTCAGAGAAGCGGGCGTGCAGGTTGTCGAGCATCCCGCGCAACAAGCCATTGACGCTCTTGCCAACGGTACTATCGACGGGCTGGTTCTTGGGCCTGTCGCCTCAGATTACCGGCAGGGGGCCGCCAAAGGTGCCCGTGTGTTGTATACGGACGGCTGGCATCGACGAAGCACCCTGCTCGTTCTGGCGTTGCAGCGAGACATTTGGAATTCATTAACACCTCCGCTTCAGGCCGGGTTGGAATCCGCTTGCCACAACGCGGTTTCCAATAGTTTGAAATTAGGTATCGAAGCACATTTTGACGCCCTCAAATCAATATCGGCGGACGGTGTAGACGTTCGCCGATTACCTGATAATGTCGCGCAAATACTGGAAGAACATTGGTCCAAGATCGTTGCGGCGTGGCTGCAGGAAGACGCGCAGTTTGCAGCGGAATGGCAAGCCCTGGAGGTTTTTACCGAAAACCATGAAATCTGGGAAGAACTGCAATCCAGATAACCGCAAAATCGCTGATTACATTATTGTGAAATCACTGTTGAGCGGTTGAATATCGAGAATATCCGTCTAGAATTGCGCCCTTAAAAATACGACTTTTATTCAAAGGCCTTCAGGTCCCGAACAAAGAGAGAGCTTTATGAAGAAATCACTCCCAACGTCCTTCGCTATCGCCGCTATCGCTATTGTCGGTGCTGTCGGTGCGGTGTCAAATCCGGCTCACGCCGATGTTGCGAAGGGTGAAAAGGTGTTCAAAAAATGCAAAGCCTGTCACACCATGGAAGAAGGCGGAAAAAACAGGATTGGACCGAACCTTTTTGGTATTGTCGGGAAACCGGCGGCGGCAAACGCTGATTTTTCCTACTCGGATGCCCTGACGGCCGCTGCGGCAGACGGACTGGTATGGACCGAAGAAAATCTCGACCTATTTATCAAAAAACCCAGAAAGTTTCTCAAAAAAACCAAGATGTCGTTCGCGGGGGTTAAGAAAGATGAGCAACGCGCCAATCTGATTGAGTATATGGCAACCTTCAAATAACCCCCTCTGTAGGTTCAGTTAAAAGGCCGCTCAAATTGAACGGCCTTTTTTGTGGCAATGCGGAAGGATGACCGACCAGCCGGAAATAGGCACCAGGATTGCCATCCGGACTGAGCAATACCGAATCCCAACTCACCGGGACGAATGGTGTTGATGTTGGCCATGGAACCAGCGGTGGATTCAGCAGAGCACCGAATGCCGGTTTCTTTCCGCATTTGTTTACCAGGCGGGCAAATCGCACAGCAGGGCAGCTAATACCCACCCGTTACACCAACCGATACCCTTACTGTATCTGTGGCTCTAGTTTGCCATTCGACTAAGGAGTTCCCGTGCCTCGTCGGCATTTGCAACGGGACGTGAGAGATATTGGGCGCTCTCATATACCTGACGCACCAAAGCCGCATTGTCGGGCGCCTGCATCCCATTGTTCAGAACAAAATTGTTCTCCAGACCAACCCTCACGTGCCCGCCGAGGCTGGCGGCAGCGACAGCACAAGCCCCTTCAAGAGGCCCAAATGCACAGACGCTCCAGTGCCAATCACCACTTTGAAGGCGGGCGGCTTCGAGGAAGGGTAGTAGGTTGGCTGGTGAGGATCTTTGTCCTTTTGTATAGCGTCCCAGCACATAGAGAACGAAAGCGGGGCCATCTGGCAGGACACCGCGACGGCGCAATTCGGCAAACCGTGTCACATCCTTCGCGTCATAGAGAATGAACTGAACGGCAATGTTTTCCTTCTGCGTCCATAGGTAAAAATCGGCGGCGGCAATTTCGGCGGCGGCATCCGGAATCAACTCGCGTAGAGCAGTGGAAATAGCTTCGGGTCTGAGGTCACGAACCATCGCCATTTGCTGCTCTGCGGTGTAAACGCCAACGGCTTCGGTTGTTACCTGAATGATCAGTTCGTCGCCAACAGCCGATCTGATTTCCCTGATCGCATCCCGGTAGAGGCCCGCATCCAGGGAATGTCTTCCGTCATTATCACGGACGTGCAGGTGGATCATCGCCGCACCGGCGGCCCGACAGGCGGCGGCCTCTGTCGCACTTTCCAAAGCCGTCATAGGTAACGCGGGGTGATCTTGTTTGTTTCGGTGCGCCCCGTTCGGCGCGACGGCAATGATCAGCGGAGCCCAGCCGTTTTCCGGCAACGTATTCGTATCGGATGGTTCAGACAAAGCTTGTATTCTGCTAATTTTTGTTGTCCCTGTTCGCCTGCAGGATCACCGTTATCACGAAAAAAGCAACCGTGTTTCGAGACGCGGTGCACGCATCACCTTACCGAGGGGAAAACCGTCATGGACCTGAAAGACCACATTCGATCTGTACCGGATTTCCCGCTCCCCGGCATTCTGTTTTACGACATATCAACGTTGCTTGCGCATCCGCAGGCGTGGCGTCACGCGATCGACCGGCTGAATACAATCGTAAGACAATACAGTCCGGACCTATTGTTCGGTATAGAATCGCGTGGTTTTCTGACGGCGGCGCCGATCGCTCTCGAACTTAACCTGGGATTTGCCATGGTCAGAAAGAAAGGGAAACTGCCCGGCGACACCATAAGCCATGAATACGCCCTGGAATACGGTACGGATGTTATTGAAATCCAGGCTGGAGCCGTAAAGCCGGGTGACAGGGTGGTCATTCTTGATGATCTGCTTGCGACCGGCGGCACTCTCGGAGCATCAATTGAATTGTTGAACCAGGCCGGTGCGAACGTCGTCGGCGCCGCCGGTATTATTGAGCTGAGTTTTCTCAACGGCCGTGAAAAGCTCGGCGACACTTCGTTCGATTCCCTCATCCAGTACGACAGTTAACCAAAACGATCTGGGCGCTCGTGACCGGTTTACATGATTTTTCGGCCTACTTTCGCCTTGTCAGAGAAAACGGCCGTTTTCTGACCTTCGGATTCTTTATCCTGTTTGCCTCCAGCTTCGGGCAAACCTACTTCATCGGCGTCTTCGGTCCTTCCCTTCGGACTGAGTTTGGCCTCAGCCATACCGCCTGGAGCGCGATTTACATGGTGGGCACGCTTTCCAGTGCCCTTGTTCTACCCTGGACGGGTCAGTTTATTGATCGCATTCCACTACAAAGGTACGCCGTGTTGGTGATACTCGCTCTCGCCGCGGCGAGTGCTTTTATGGCTGTAGTACCGTCCGACATCGTTCTCGTTCTCGCAATTTTCTTTCTCAGGCAAACCGGACAGGGATTGATGAGCCACACAGGATCAACCGCCATGGCACGGTATTTGACCCGCGATCGGGGAAAGGCGATTGCCTTGGCTTCGTTGGGGTTTGCTGTCGGAGAGTCGTGCTTGCCTGTAGCAGCGGTTGTGCTGCTCGGGACGATTGGGTGGCGAACGACCTACGGACTGACAGCGTTCATTATTCTGGTCATTATCCTACCGACCGCGTTATGGCTCCTTCGAGGTCATGCGGCACGACACGAAGATCATCTGAACGAACAGCGATCCCGAGAGAGCGGAAACCAGACGGATATATCCTGGTCTCGGCCGGAGGTTCTTCGCGATGTACGTTTCTATATGGTGGTCCCCGCAGCCGTAACGCCATCCCTCGTGGGCACCGGACTGTTTTTTCACCATTTGGCATTCGCCGAATTGAAAGGTTGGGATCCCATTTGGTTTACAGCCAGTTACTGGGTCTACGCCGTTGGATCAATTTTGGCCATGCTTGCTATCGGTCCCCTGATTGATCGCTACACGGCCGTTCGGACTTTGCCCACATTCCTTCTGCCCATGGCAGTGGCGCTCATTATTGTCTGGGCCTTTGACGGCCTGTGGTGGGCTCTCCCCTATCTGTTTTTGGTAGGTGTAACCAGTGGCATAACCTACTCAGGGATTACGTCATTATGGGCAGAAGTATACGGGACTATTCACCTGGGTGCGATTAAATCACTGTTTTCGTCAATATCTGTTTTTTCGACGGCGCTCGGACCGATTTCCATGGGGTATTTCATGGACCGAAATGTAACTGTTGAGACAATTTGCCTGGTGTTTGCAGGCTTCTGTATGGGCACAACGGCTTTGCTGTTTGAAGGACTCAGGCGCTATCGCTGATAGCCTTTGCCACGTGCGAAGCAACCTTTTTCATGAGGCTCGGCAGGGCATGGTCGCCAAAATTCCGTGGCTCAATCCAATATCCGTTGCCACCCCACGCTGGGTCGGAAACTGTCGCCCTGGCAACCGAAAGCGTCAGATGAAAATGAGTGAATGTATGGCGCACTTGTCCAGGAATGCACTTCCAGTCAACGTGACTGAGAGGGGCATTTTTCAACAAATCATCAACCGGCAACGC
Organism: Trididemnum clinides; assembly: GCA_963675345.1. Lineage (NCBI taxonomy): Eukaryota > Metazoa > Chordata > Ascidiacea > Aplousobranchia > Didemnidae > Trididemnum > Trididemnum clinides. The sequence continues at coordinate 108,997 of CAVLYW010000069.1, forward strand.
TGTTTCCTGCCACTCGGTCGACGGGAATTCCATCATACCGCCCAGTAAACCGGAGGGTGGGCGCTGTTGCAGATAGACCTCACCGGCGGAATTTGACATCCAGTATACCAAACCATATCGCGTGGGCTTTCTCTTGCGGCGCGGTTTTTTCGGATAGGCTTCCGGATCACCAGCTTCAAAAGCAAGACAACAAGATTGCAAAGGGCAAAGAGCACAATCCGGTTTTTTTGAACGACATACACCCGCGCCCAAATCCATCAATGCCTGCGCAAAATCCCCGGGTCTGTCCACTGGCACCAGGGTGGCAAGCAAATCCGCGACGACAGGTTTACCTTTGGGCATGACATCTTGAATGGCATAGAGCCTCGACAGGACGCGGATAATGTTGCCGTCCACAGGCGTGGTTTTTTCACCAAATGCGATGGCGGCAACAGCAGCCGCTGTATAGTCCCCAACCCCAGGCAGGTTTCTCAGGGCTGTTTCATTGTCGGGAAACCGACCATCAAGTTGTTGAGTAACCATTCGGGCGCATTTATGCAAGTTGCGGGCACGCGCATAGTACCCGAACCCCTGCCATTCATGCAGCACATCATCCAGAGATGCACGGGCGAGTGAGACAACGTCAGGCCAGCGTTTCAGAAACGCATTGAAACGTGGTTTTACCGTTGCAACCGTGGTCTGCTGCAACATGATCTCCGAAAGCCACACGTGGTAAGGGTCGGGCTTTTGTTCCGGTGCCGTCCGCCACGGCAATTCCCGCCGGTTTTGATCATACCAGTGCAGCAGATTGTCAGCCAGTTTGTTCAAAATCGTTGACCACGGACTTGTTCACGGTACCCGTTACAATTAGCATCTGAACCTGAGGCTGCAAATCCATCTAGGCACTGTTTTACGGGCACACAAGGTTAATGGCCAACACCCGAACCGCCAAAGGCAAAAATTCCAGGGGTAGCTCGCCACGGCAAGTGGGCAAGATTGTCGGTGGTCTCAGCAAGCGTGCTTTTGGCCGGCGTGGTTTTTTAGGTGGCGAGATCATCGCCGAATGGCCAAAAGTGGTCGGCGAGCAGATGGCCAACCTGTCGTGCCCAGAGCGTATATTGTATCCCAGCGGCAAGCGATCCGGTGGTACGCTGCACCTTCGCATTGCCTCCGGCTCAATCGCCGTCGAGTTACAGCACCTAGAACCTGTTCTTCTTGAGAGAATCAACGGCTATCTTGGTTATAAAGCTGTTGAAAAAGTGCATTTGATCCAAGCACCTGTTGATAGCCCTGATGCCAGAAAGGAAAGCACTTCTCGCCGGGTGGATCCGGAAAACCTCGAACAACTGATGCTCACGCTGACAGATGTGGATGACCCTGATCTTAAGTCATCACTAGAGCGGCTGGCCCGCGCCATGGCTATTGGAAAACAGGCATAGAAAGGCATGCGCTTATCGGATTGTAACGGGGCGTGAATTGTCCATTTTTACCGCCTTTTATAGAGTTTAGCCGCAGAACTTCTGCAAAATATGCCTTCTCTTTGTCGAATTTCCGGTTGAGAGCGGGCAGCTAAAAATCCGGAAATGTGGAAAACATGGGCTCGACACTGCGCCCATCGCGGCTCTATAGTTCAACATCTTGTGGCTTAGGAGGTCACTTTGCGTAAATTTATACAACTTATTGCGGTCAGCCTGAGCATTATCGCGTTTACCGCAGGGACAGCCTTGTTCTCCGCAACGTCGGTAAATGCCGAAATTCTCGATACAACCTCCGCACTTGAAGAAAGATTTTTGGGCGACCCCAACGCACCTCTGACGATTTATGAGTATTCGTCTCTGGGGTGTTCCCACTGCAAGTCTTTTCACGAAGATACCCTCCCCATGGTGATGGCGGAATTCATCGACACAGGAAAAGTCCGGCTGGTTTATCGGGATTATCCTCTTGGCAACAGAGCCATGGCCGCCGCCATGATCGCGCGGTGCGCCCCGCAAGAGCGGTACTTTGGTATGATCGCACTGTTCTTTCAGAAGCAGGCCGATTGGTCGCAAGCCGAAGATGCCGTTGGAGCCCTCGCTTCGGTTGCCAGGTTTGGTGGTTTGTCTCACGACGATGTTGTTGCCTGTCTCCAGAATCAGGAGCTGCTCAACGGTATTCGCGCCCAGGCGATTGAGGGACGCGATGAGTACGATGTCGCGGCGACACCTACATTTGTGATCGGTGAAAACGCCTCAGAAAAAATCGAAGGAACTCTGGGACCCGATGCTTTCAGGGAAATCCTTGAAGAAGCGCTGAATTGACCTGCTATCAAAAAAATATGGTGTGATCCAGATTGTTGCAATTTAACAAACTCAAGCTTTCCGGCTTCAAGTCATTTGTCGATCCAACCGAGATGCCCGTTGAACCGGGCTTGACGGGTGTTGTCGGTCCTAATGGTTGTGGGAAATCCAATCTTGTTGAAGCGCTACGGTGGGTCATGGGTGAAACCTCCGCTAAGCAAATGCGTGGGAAGGAAATGGAGGACGTCATCTTCGGTGGCACGTCCTCCCGTCCTGGTCGCAATATTGCAGAGGTGGCGCTGGCTCTGGATAACAGTGCTCGGGTTGCACCATCTCAATTCAATGAGTTTTCCGATCTCGAAGTTATCCGCCGCATTGAGCGGGAAAAAGGTTCGACCTATCGTGTCAATGGCAAGGAAGTTCGTGCCCGTGATGTCCAACTCCTGTTCGCCGATGCCGCGTCCGGAGCCCGGTCTACGGCGTTGGTTTCCCAGGGTCGCATTGGTCAGATCATTGCGCAAAAACCGACAGAGCGTCGTCACATTCTCGAAGAAGCAGCCGGTATCACCGGCCTTCATTCCAGACGCCATGAAGCTGAACTCAGGTTACGAGCCGCAGAAACAAACATGGAACGGCTTGACGACATTCTCGCTACATTGGAAACCCAGCTTCAAGGATTGAAGAAACAAGCCAGGCAGGCCAGTCGCTATCGGAACCTGAGTGACCATATCCGCAAAGCGGAAGCGACGCTTTTCCATCTTCGCTGGGTTGCTGCGGAAAAGGACATGGAACGATCCCGTGTCGCCCTTCAGCAGGCGGAAGCCGCGGTCAATGAGCTTACCCGGCGTACCGCCGCCGCATCGCTGGAACAAACCCGAGCAGCGGGTGACCTTCCTGAACACCGACAAGCCGAAGCTGAAGCCGCCGCCGAACTGCAACGCTTGACCATCGCACGTGACGGTCTTAGCGCTGAAGAAACCAGGATTTTGCACGAACAGGAAGAATGCCAGACTCAGCTCGAGCAGGTTCTGCATGATATCGAACGAGAGCAAACCAGGTCCGAAGATGCTGTCGAGGCCATAACCCGTCTCGAACAGGAAAACGAAACGCTGGAAAGCGGAAAGGCGGGCGAAGCCGACGCCATTGGCGAAGCGGCACACGCCCTTCAACAGGCCACTACTGAGGTTCGGAAGCTGGATACTGAACACACGCGGTTGACCGAAGAACTCGCCGCGGCGGTTGCCCACCGTGCAAGTCTTGAAAGAGCCGCCAACGAATTCGCCAACAGATTGCAACAGCTTGAAAATCGAATTGACGTAACCAATGCTCAACACGCTTCGCTGCTGGAGGAAACTGGCGAGGCCCGGGATGAAAAAGACGCAGAGAATGCCGTGTCAGAAGCAGAGCAGGCTTTGGAGGCCGTTCGGTCCGCTATTGAGCGTGCCGAGCGCACCCGTGAAGAGGCCCATGCCAACGTAGAATCCGCGCGGATAGAGGAATCGGATGCACAGGCGGTACTTACCGGCCTTCTGGCGGAAGAAAAGGCGCTAGCGGCCATGCTGGAAAGCGAAGAGCCGGAAATGTTCCCACCACTCATTGACGCCCTGGAAGTTGACCATGGATATGAAGGTGCTCTTGGCGCGGCTTTGGGTGATGATCTGTCCGCACCCGCGGATGAGCCATCTGCTATTCATTGGCGGACGATGGATGCGTATCCCGAAGACACGCCCCTTCCCAATGGCGTCGACAATCTGGCAAGCCATGTTGTCGCACCAAAGGCTCTGGCTCGACGTTTGAGTCAGGTCGGTGTCGTGAAGGATGAAGCAGTGGGGCGGCAACTTCAAAGTGAATTGAAACAGGGTCAGCGGTTGGTCAGCAAAAACGGCTGGCTCTGGCGTTGGGACGGTTTCATTGTTTCGCCCGATGCCGCGACCGGAGCTGCTGTTCGCCTCGAACAACGCAACCGGCTCACAGATGTCCGAAAAGCCGTTGAAACCGCAAAATCAACCGTTGAAAAGGCGAACACCGCAACCCGCGCCGCCCGCGCGGAAGCGGAGGAAGCCGCCAAAGTGCAACAGGAAGCGCGTGGCCAATCCCATGCAGCAGAAAAATCACTCGCTGTCGCGAGAGAGCGCCATGGCGCCGTAAAGGAAAAAGCCGCTGCCCGCTCTTCGCGTCTTGCCACCCTTGGTGAACAGTTGGATGGGCTCAGAAGAGACCAGGCCGATATCTCGAACCAATATCAGACCGCCATATCTGCGGTTGAAAACCTGCCGTCGACAGACGCGCAGGGAGACACCCTTAAAAAAACACGCGCGACACTCGTCGAGCACCGCGAGCGCCAGTCTGAATGCCAGAGCCGATTTGCGGAGCTTAAACGGATCAAGCAGGATCGGGAACGTAGAGTTGCCGATATCGCGAGGGAACTGGAATCATGGCGGCTCCGGCAACGTGATGCCAACGATCAGATCGAGCAACTAGAAGCCCGTACAGAAACTTTACGCGATCGACAAACCCACCTCAAAAATTTGCCATCCGAAATTGAACAGAAGCGCCTTGAAATCGGCAGCAAAGTGAAAGAAGCGGAGCAGAAACGAAACAAAGCCGCTGACAAGCTTGCGGCCTGTGAAACTCAGCTCAACGATGCCGCGCGGGCGCTCAAAGACCTGGAAAACAATCTTGCCGATACGCGTGAAGCCCGCGTCCGCAAAGAGGGCATTGTCGAGCAAAATCGCCTGGCCATGGACTCCATTGCCGAACGTGTTGCGGAAAAACTGGATATAACCCCGGAAAAACTCCCGGAAATTGCCGAGATCACCGCCGAGTTTAAACTGCCCGATATTGAAGCCGCCGAAAAACGCGTAGAACGTCTTGTTCGGGAACGCGATACCATGGGTCCTGTCAATCTGCGCGCAGAACACGAAGCCGATGAGCTCATCGAAAAAATTGACGGCCTGAACACAGAGCAGGATGACTTGCTCGCGGCCATTGACAAACTTCGTCGTGGCATCGCCGAACTCAATCGGGAGGGACGCCAACGCCTGTCGGAAGCGTTCAAGGAGATGGATGAAAACTTCCAGAAATTTTTTGCGGAGCTGTTTGGTGGCGGTACAGCACATCTTCGCCTGACGGATAGTGGCGATCCGCTAAAAGCTGGCCTTGAAATCATGGCAAGTCCTCCGGGTAAAAAACTGCAGGTACTATCTCTGCTGTCTGGCGGTGAACAGGCCCTGACAGCAACAGCCTTGTTGTTTGCCGCTTTCCTGTCCAACCCCGCGCCAATTTGTGTGCTGGATGAGGTTGATGCACCGCTCGATGATGCGAACGTGGATCGCTTCTGTTCTATGGTCGAGCGGATTGCACATGGATCCGGCACCCGTTTCATTTTGATTACTCACCATCGGATGACCATGGCCCGTATGGATCGATTGTTCGGCGTAACCATGACAGAGCGCGGCGTTTCCCAGTTAGTCTCCGTAGACCTGCAACAGGCCGAAGCGATTCGCGACACCGCAATATCCAAAACGGGGGCCGCCTGAGCACCGTGAGATGAATGATGATTCACTGCGACGGCACGCGCCTGCAACTCTGCGAAATCGGGACGTTATCCTTGATATCCTGAAAGATGTCCTTCCCAAGCGTGGCAAGGTTCTTGAAATTGGCAGCGGGTCCGGAGAGCACGCGGTCTATTTCTCCTCAAACCTGCCGGGGATCGAATGGCAACCCACGGATATTGACCCGGACTCTCTGGCCAGTATTCAGGCTTGGGCCTCTTCATCCCTGGGAATAATGCTTCCCGCCCTTTATCTGGATGTTGTGGATCAAAGGTGGCCGAACGTGAACCCCGACGCCATATTCAGCGCCAATATGATACACATTTCACCCTTTGAGTGTTCCGAGGGCCTTCTGAGAGGTGCCGGAGAACAGCTTTCCGAAAAAGGACTCCTCATTTTATATGGCCCGTTTATCCGGGAAGATTGTGCTACAGCGCCGTCCAACCTGGCTTTCGATCGATCCCTGCGTCAACAAAACCCCGCGTGGGGCATCCGCTCTCTATCTGACATCACGGATTTGGCCTCTAAAAACGGTTTACATCTGGAGTCCCTCTACGAAATGCCTGCCAACAACATCATTGTTGTATTCAGGAAGAATGACAGGGTGTAGTGTGCGCCGCTGTTTAAAGCGATCCGGGATAAAAGCCATTTTCTAATCCAACCTCAGCCTCGCGATAATCTATGGCAAACTCATCCAGCCCTTCCGCAGGCCGATTAACAATCGGACCCGTTGGAACCCATTTAAAAGATATGACGATCCCCATGATTTGGGGCATCCTCGCCGTGGTTGCGGTCAACACCACCGACACCTTCTTTGTGGCCCAATTGGGAACCCTTCCTCTTGCCGCCATGGGGTTTGTCTTTCCCATATCCATGGTGATGTTTGCCCTGGGAATAGGGTTATCCGCTGGCGCGACTTCCATCATTTCGCGGGCGGTTGGCAAAAATGACCAAATCCGCGTTAGGCGGTTGACAACAGACTCCCTGACATTGTCATTTATTCTGTCTGCCATATTCGCCGCGATTGGAATTGTTACCATTGACCCGCTTTTCCGTCTTCTGGGGGCGGATGAACAGACCCTCCCCTATATCCGTGACTATATGGTGCCATGGTACATAGGGATCGTTTTCCTGATCGTACCAATGGTTGGCAACGGTGCCATTCGAGCCTGCGGGGATGCAAAATGGCCGAGCTATATTATGATCGGCTCGGCAATCCTGAACGGGGTGCTGGATCCATTTCTCATCTTTGGACTCTTGGGTGCGCCCCGCATGGAAATTGCTGGTGCGGCCTGGGCAACGCTCATCGCCCGGGTATCCACATTGGTCGGTGCCATGATTATCCTTCACTTCCGGGAGCGCTTGCTGACAAATTTGCTGCCTGGTTGGCATGCCTTCTTTCAATCGACAAAAGATATAATCCATGTCGCCATCCCGGCCTCAATCAATCAGATGCTCAATCCTCTGGGCGCGGCTGCTCTGACCGCCATTGTTGCAAGCTACGGAACCGGTGCGGTTGCGGCATTCGGGGTCGCGGTACGTATTGAGGGACTGGCCCTGGTTGTACTCTACGCGCTTTCTGCCGTTATTGGTCCGCTTGCCGGTCAGAATTGGGGCGCTGGTTTGATCGACAGATGTCTGCAGGCTCTGTTTCTGTGTTTCAAGTTTTGTCTGATTTTCGGTGTCGTTGGCGGACTTCTGCTGTTTTTCACCACGTCCTACATTACCCCTCTGTTTGATGCCGACCCGGGGATCAGCACCACCGCAGATTTTTATCTACGGATTGTTCCCTGGTCGTTCGCATTTCACGGAGCCGTCATGGTTACCTGCGCCTTTTTCAATGGTATCGGAATGCCGGGACCGTCTCTGGTGCTCACAGTACTTCGGATGGCCGTCCTGATGGTCCCGGCGGCCTGGCTAGCAAGTCAGATGATGGGAATTATTGGTGTATTCTGGGCCGTTGCCTTTGCGAATACCGTTGCGGGCATCGTTGCCATCGTCTGGAGCCAGCGTTCGTGTCAGAACGCCCTGGAGTTCCAAGAAAAGCCTGCTGCATCCACGTAAAAAAGCGATTTCTCAAAACGTAAAAAAAGTTTTCCACAGGCTGTTTTTTCTGTCCATAGTGAAAAATGACAACTGACAGAGAAAAAACCGGCGAAAAATCCGGACCATCCCGTTTTTCCGAGGAAAAACAGGGTCTTGCGGACCTAGACAAGCGCCTTAACAATATACGGAATCAACAGGCCCCGCCATCCGGGCTCGGCCAACGAATAAAAGCGCCTCCAGGCAATGTTCTTGGGCTTGCCTTTAGGGTATCTGTCGAGTTACTTTCCGCGCTGGCCGTTGGGACGGCAATCGGGTGGTCGCTTGATCTCTGGTTGGAAACAGGACCATGGCTGATGCTGGTTTTTATTGTGCTCGGGGGTGCCGCGGGTATCCTCAATGTTTATCGCCTGGCCAGTGGGTTTGGCTATGCTGCAGGATATAAACCTGGAGACGAGGACGCCGAGGATGCAGACAAGGCCGACGATAAAAGGCAGGCGTGACGAGGTCGATCAGTCTGTCTATAAGTTCAAGACAGAAGAACAAGATTAGATAAGGGGTTCCAACGCGTGTCCGGAGAGAATCACAGCCCGCTGGCGCAATTTGAAATCAAGCAACTGATTCCAATGGAAATTGGCAGTCTTGATGCCTCCTTTACCAATTCATCGCTTATGATGGTTTTGACAGTGGCCGTTATCTCACTGTTTCTCATTGTGGGTATCCGGAAACATGCGCATGTGCCCGACCGATGGCAATCCCTGACGGAACTGAGTTACATATTCGTCGCCAATCTCATGAAGGATACAGTCGGAACCGAGGGCCGTCCCTATTTCCCCTTCATTTTCAGTATCTTCATGTTTGTGCTGGTTGGTAACATGATGGGCATGATCCCCTACAGCTTCACGTTTACCAGCCATATCGCCGTGACCTTCGCCATGGCCGCGTTTATCTTTGTTGGCGTAACGCTGATTGCGATTGCCAAACACAAGATGCATTTCTTCACATTTTTCATGCCGCCGGGGGTCCCCATGTACATGGCCCCGCTGCTGATCCCTATCGAGATCATTTCCTATCTTTCCCGTCCGATTAGCCTGAGTGTTCGCCTGTTCGCAAATATGCTGGCCGGTCACACTCTGCTCAAGGTGTTTGCCGGTTTTGTTGTTTCACTCGGCTTTGCCGGTGTTTTTCCGCTCATTTTTATCGTGGCTCTCACCGGACTGGAATTTGTTATCGCGTTTTTGCAGGCTTTCGTCTTCACTATTTTGACGTGCCTGTACCTTAATGATGCACTGCATCTCCACTAATCCGGAATGCAGTGCGGCACGCCCACCTGAACTTAACTATTTGACCTGGAGAAAAAGGATTTAACCATGGAACTCGAAGCCGCAAAACTGCTGGGTGCTGGTCTCGCCGTTATTGGTGTTATCGGTTCTGGTATCGGTATTGGTAACATCTTCGCATCGTTCATTCAGGCTGTTGGCCGGAACCCGTCTGCACAGGGTGCTGTATTCCCAATGACCATGCTTGGCTTTGCCCTGGTGGAAGCTATCGCGCTGTTCGCCCTGGTGATCGCGCTCGTTATCCTGTTCGGTTAATCGAAACAGACGACGTAATGGCATACAGCGGGGTGTGTAATCACCCCGACTGTAAAACCAAAACCCGTTTGTTGTGTAACCTGGAGGATATCAATGCCACAGCTTGATATTACGACCTTTCCGTCGCAAATTCTTTGGTTGATTGTCACTTTTGCCGCGCTCTTTCTCATTATGTGGAAGGTTGCCGTTCCTCGTATTGCCGAGGTGCTGGAATCCCGTCAACAACGTATTGACGACAATTTGGACCGAGCAGGCGAGCTGAAAAAAGAGGCTGAAGCTGCGATCGAGGCTTATGAAGCAGCGATTGCAAAAGCCCGTTCTGAAGCGCAGAGCGAAATCAATGACGCCGCGCAGAAGATTGCGAGCGAAGCGGCACAGCAGGAAAGTGACCTGGCGGCAAAGCTTCAAACCAGGATTGCCGAAAGTGAAGCGGCTATCGAAGAAGCCAAGAAAAACGCGATTGCCGGTGTTCGTGACATGGCACAGGAAATCACTGTTAGCGCATCCGAGAAACTCGTCGGTGATTCCCCCGCCGCTTCCGCTGTTGAAACTGCCGTGGACAATGCCATGAAGGCCCGGTCCTGAGCGGATACGATAAAGAAAGAGAGATAGATTGATATGGCAATCTTCCATGATCCAACATTCTGGGTTCTGATCGCCTTTATCGGCTTCTTTGCTATCCTGATTTACCTGAAGGTTCCCGGAACGATCGGTGCGCAATTGGACAAGCGCAAGGCGCAGATCGAAAGCGATATACGGGAAGCCGAGAAGTTACGTGAGGAAGCACAGGACCTGCTGGCAACCTATGAACGTAAGCAAAAGGAAGCGATGAAAGAGGCTGAAGAAATCGTCGCCAATGCTAGGGAAGAAGCCGAACGCATGGCCGTTCAAGGCAAAGAGCGTCTGGAACAATCTCTGGCACGGCGGGAAAAACAGGCGATGGACCGTATTGCCCAGGTTGAAGCCCAGGCACTGGAAGAAGTCAGGAATATTGCTGTTGATATCGCGATGGATGCAACACGGGAAATCGTCGCAGCACAAGCCGATACCAAGGGCGACGCCATGATCGCCGCCGCCATTGGAGATCTTGCAAAGAAACTGCACTGATACCATGGATATAATAAAATCAATAACTTAAGCCTTAATTTTCACCACTTCTGAGATTCACCACTTTTGATCCAGAGTTTTGTTCTTTATTTGTCCAATCCGATAGGCGTTTCATGGCGGTGTCCACAAGCTTCTCTTGGTCGATCTTGCGAGCGTAGTAAGATACGATCTCGTCGGTCTGCCCGGTGATCGATCCAGCCTCCTGTGTCGTGCATCCAGCGAGCAGGAGTCTGATCACGGCGTTCTTCCTGAGGCCGTGTATGACGTACTTGGTAACGCCCAGACGCTCTTTCTCACGACAGAATGTCGAGTACCAATTGTCATAAGTCCATACAGTGCCTTTGCGCGAAACATGCAAGTGAGTAGAGTCATTGTCGATTTCGTCCAATACAGCCTGAAAATCCTCGTGGAGAGGAATCAGTAACTCCTTGCCGGTTTTCTTTTGCTTAACATATAGCTTGTTGAGTGGTTCATAGTGCCTTATGTGTGACTTCATCATTGCGATCACATCACTGATGCGCTGGCCGGTGAAGAGGCAATTCAACATAACCTCGCGAACAGCACGCTGCGTGTTTTCCAAGAAGTATGTAAGCGCCTCTTCAGGCCACGGAAGCCATTCTCCACCCTTGAGTTTCTTGACGGATGTTCCTCGGAAATCAGCAGGGTTGTGACTAGCCAGATCACGCGGCAAGCCCCAACCGAATATGATTCTTACAACCTTACAGAATTCATTGGCCGCCGCTGGCCGATCATCCATTTCATCGCGAACAGAAAGAACAAGACTCATTTTGATATCTCTCTCATCCTTCCCGCCGAATACTTCACAAGCAAAGTCTCCGTACCTGCGATACTGTCTTTGCGTCTCAGCCGCCAATCCTAAAAACTCTTGTGATGCATAATAGGGAACAGCAATAGAGCGGAATGTGCGTTCCACAATAATTTGATCAGCGGTCTTTACAGGCTTTCCCGGCGCTTCGTACTCCGCGTGTGCCTGAGCGTAATCCACCATGAAATTTGGATCGCCAGGCTTACCGCGTAGCTTCCTGCGAAATGCGCCTCTGCGATAGTACCAGTAATCGCGTTCTAGCTTAATGTATTTAAGCTTCACGACGCCCTCGTTTTTGTTTGATGATGCCACGAACTCTCTCTCTAAATTCGACAGGTGATTCTTCGTGCATTGTTATATCATGATTAGCCAATCCGCTCATAATATCAATTCTGTGGTCGATTGATCTTATATCCCAAACCTTACGTTTCCCCATCATGATAGGCTTCGGAAAGACATCTTCCGATACACGCAAATCAAAGCTATCCGGGCTCATGCCCGTATACTCCGCAGCTGCCTTTCTTGTGATGAGACGAGGAATCATCCCAACCTGGTTTCCATCAGTGACGTTTGTGCCATAATGGGCAATTGTTCTAGTGCGGCTTGATTGCGTCTTTGTGTATCCCTCGAACAATGCCTATTAACTCTGTTGAGCATGTTTTCTTTCGCTGTTTTCTGAGCTTGCTGCGTGTTCATCGCAGCGCCCGTATCACTCGCTCCGTCCATTGTTCTCACTCTCATATTGTTCGATGTCGTTGATGTTGTAGCGAACACTGCCTTCCAGCACGCTCCATCGCGGGCCTTTGCCATTTTGGCGCCATTTCGCAATGGTTGCTGTCTTCAGCTTGAACCGTTTTGCAACGTCCTCTGTTGTCAGCCAAGGTTCGTCTGTCATTGCTTTCCTCCACCTGGCATGGGCGGTCTGCAATACGCTGCTAACGTATCGGTGTAAAAGCGTGCAAAGCAGAGAGAGAACTGCTGCGCCTCTTCTTGTGAAAACTGAGATAAATCAGTTTTGCCAATGCTGGACGCGTACTCCCACGAAGCAGCAAAGCCACTCATGGAAGCCGCAATTTCATTTGGTGTTGGATCAATCATTTTATTACAGGACGCGCTGGTGAGCGCCGGTAGTGTCGTGAGCGCTGATTCCAGCCTGTCCTGCGTCAGATTGGATAACAATGATGTCAGCGCTTCTATCAATCAGGCTGGCGTCCTTTGTTTTGTCCAGATTAAACCGCTCAATGTACTCATTCTTTCGCTTCACCGGTGTTTTGCCATTAAAAACAAGTACGTCAGGAAACGCCTTGGAGATCGTTTCAATAGGCGAACCCAGTTTCTTGAAGTCCATATCGCGTACATAAGAGTTTGCCGCGACAAACTCTCGGTGCAGTTCGCGTACCTTGACCTGTGTGTCTCGATCACGATTGTTGACAATCACCACAGAGTTCCATGACTCATCGAAGCTGAAAGGATTAAAGCCACCGCCATCAATGAAGTTGTGGAACAGGACAACCTTTCTGCCCAAGGAAATATGCTTCTCAATGATTGGCACAGCGTGGTGTGCTTTCAGCGCTTCAAGAAGACGCATTCGGGAAACATAATCGAACCGCTTCATGATCAGATCGCGAAGCGGATTATATTTACCGTTGGCGGTTTCCGAAAGCCAGCCAAGTGCCTGATCGATCTGATTGCCCACACCATCCTGAACCAGATGGAATTTGCGATCATAGTCCTTGTCTACTGTCAAAACACGGCCAGACAGGACTTTTTGTTCCCGCATCCACTGATGGAAACCGCGTTCCATCAATTCATTTTCAACGGCACTGTCAGGTCGCGTCAGCTTGTTGTACTTCATACTGTAGCCAAAGTGCTGGATCATGAATTACTGCTGGCCATCCGCCGCGTTATAGCCTTGTGAGTCCTCAACAACCGGATAATCGAACAGATATCCCTCGGCATAATCCACAGTCTTGTCGTATGCGAAAGGCGTCGCGGATAGGAAGGTGACCTTTGGGAGCGGTTTGTTTTCGAGATCAAATTTCTTGACGTTTGCCTGCCCCTTTTCACGCAGTTCACCGCGCCGCTCCACAAAGATTTGCTCAAGGCCGGTGCGTTGCTCAATCCACTCGTTTATACTTTCTTCGGACACGGGAATACGGCCATTGGCGGCGTCAATAACCTGCTTGCGCATCGATTCCACTTCGCCCTCAAGTTTGCGAACCTCAATCCAAAGTTCGGGTTCAAGCATCTTTCCTTTTTCAAGGTGTCCGCGTCTGTGATTGGATATGGCGCGGAAATTGTCGAGGTTGGTAGTGGCTTCACCTGAAGCATTTTGCAACAGAGAGTGCGATTCATCAGCAACAACCAAGTCCCATTCTCGACCAGCAAGGTAGGGATTGTTTGCAAGGTTGGCGTATGTTGTGATCACCACGCCCTCACTGGCGGTTTTGGTGTCACTCAGAATACTCATCCCGGTGTTAAACGATTTACGATCTGTGTTAACCCATGCGTTATTGATCGGCTGCGAAGGTGTCAGAACCAGAATGTTCTTTTTACCGGCGTCCACAAAACGCTTGATAATACCCATGCCGGTGAAGGTTTTGCCCGTTCCAGTGCCGTTGGTGAACAGAACACCACTGCCTTTTTCAAAACGTTCTTCAGCAAACAGCACATCATTCCGCTGCTCTGCATGAAGCTGCGGCAACGCTTCATCTAACTCTGGTCTCTTGCTTACTTGATCAGCAGGGTTAGTAGCTGATCCTGCTCTTGCTGACTCAGCCTGTGTTCCTGCGTTGCCATCGTTACCGCTTCCCCCGCGCTCGTTACGTTCGGCAGCGCGTCCGCCAGGTGCGGATTGTCTTGTACGAACTTCGATATCGCCTCGTTCTCCTTCAGAAGCGGCATCATTTGCAAATAGGCCAGTTGAACGCTCGGCGTCACGTGTCGTAGCCTGTTCGCTGTCTGATCCAGCTTCTCGAACATCTTCTCTTGGGGAAGCGGGAACACCGTCTGTGCGAATTTGGTCACCAGAGGTTGCTCCTGCGCGATCTGATTCCAAACTGACGTTGCTACCTGATACATCTTGTGCTCCTTCAATACTGGACTGTGCCGCTGTCTGTGGCGGAGTACCAGTTTCGATACCTACTTCTTGAGAGTCCCTAGCATCGCGGCTTTCCTCTTCATCTGATTGGCGAGCGATTTTGCCTTCAGTCGAAACTGTTTCGGCAACGTCGTATCCTTCGACCAATTCTCCAGAACTCTGATCTTGGATTGTCGGTCCGAGGTCTTGGCCAGATTCCTGAGAGATTGCACTTCGCGATACATTTCCACTACTTCCCTCGCCCCCTCTCTGGCGTGTTTCGGCAACGTCGGATCCTTCGACCATTTCTCCAGAGCGGCGGACATCTGCTTCATCGATTTCATCGTTCAGCCTTTCGAATTCTTCATAAGTAATCGGTTTGCCCGCATTGTAAATCTCTTCAGGCTCAAGATGTTCAGCCTTAATCCGCACAATCCGATCGTACTTATGTCTTATCGGTTTATCTAATGATAAAATCTCTTCGTAATCAGCAACCAGTGATTCAAATCGCTCCCTGTCTTCTTGACTCTCGAATTGGGACTCATACTGACTCTGGTTTTCATCCTCTATATCAACATCATCATGAACGATGCCGTCAGCACGATTCTCCGCATCCATCTTGGCAAGCATCATTTCACGGGCATCCAGTTGCCGTATGTCCTGACCAATCAACTCAGGGAAAAAATCCGCATCTACGGCTTTTTCGAACATACGTTCCCACCCGTTCTCAATGTTGGGATTGATAGTTGAGGGACTGGTAAAATATCCCTGATTTACATCGACAGGTGCCTTAACGAGCTTGCCCATGCCAGGCTTGTCGAAGTGCCATTTGTCGAAATCTTTCGCGGCCAACTCCCCACCGCTGTCAATAATGCCGCCGTTACGAGATACCCACCCAAGTAACCCCTTATCGCCTTTACGCTTGGGGCCCCCGCGTTTTCTCGCCGCTTCTGAACGCGCAATGCTGAATTGTATCTGCCGGGCGATCTCCTCAGCAGCGGCTGCATTTTCATCACGGCTACCGTCACGGACCTTGAGAGTTCGGCCCGCGACCACCACTCTGCCCGGGAATTGCTTCTCAAGTTTTCGTTTCGCACGATTCAAGATGGTTTTTTGCTGGGTATTACTGCCAAAGTTCACTGAGTGAACATTCGGCACCGAATCCTCTAAAATCGGCTCTTGAGACTCATCCGCAATGCGTGACTCGGGTATGTTTTGATCAAAGGGTCCTGAGTCAGGCGGCGGCTCTGTGTCGCTCTCTGTGGGCTCTAAAGTGGACTTCGTGGGTTTCGGCGTAATTGTGACGCCAGTAGATGCAAGAACCGAGGCCGACTGACGCAATCGCCGCCCGTCAGCAAATTCAACAACGATACCTGGCTCTGTTTTCGAAGGATCAAGCGGATCAAGCTGGGAGAATGAATCTACAACGACACCATCTTTGCTGCCGCCATCCTCTCCGAAGTCGACCACGACATCTGTGCCGATTGTTGGGAGGTCAGACTCTGATAGATTAGCGTCCGCTTGCTGCTTCGCCTCAACATTCGCAATAGCGGCTTTGCCTTTAGCGATCACCCCATTTGGAATTGGTGAGGCAATATCACCCTCAGTCAATGATGCCGGTTCAGCGCTTTCTCTGATTCCGGGCTGGTCAGATGGACTCAGCGCATCAATAGCAGCGTCTACAGCATCTGTTTTGCTTTCACCAAACACCTTTGTGCTGGTCGCTAGTTCAATGCCGCCAGTAACACCTCGTGCGCTACCACCAAACACGCCCCCACCAACTGCACCGGCAAATGCCCTGTCGAGCACATCCAGAGCGCTAAAGCCGGTTTCCGTGCCCAGAGTTTCAGCCGTACCTTCCATGCCCTCTTGCAGGAATTCCGTGCTAGCCTCTTTTGCCCCGGCTTTCGCGGCTTCCGTTCCAAGCTCTTTGCCGCTCTGTACCAAAGCCTGATCAATGCCAAGAATACCCTTGGCTCCCAGCCTTTCCAGAAACGCCGCGCCAACAGCAGCAGGCGACACGGCCAGAAAATCTTCCATCGTCGCATTCTGCCGACCGTCATTCTGCGCTCTTTTTTGGCCGATCTCACCAATCCGCGCCGCAATATAGCCCGGCAAGGCGCGAACAGCGAAGACCATGTCAGCAGTAGATATCAGGCCCTGTTCCAGCGCAAACGGAAGCACGTTGGACAGCGGGGCGCTTTTCACCTCTTCCCAAGCCGTGGCCTGCTCTTCATTGTATCCGAGATCAACATTTTCGAAATCACGGGCAAAGCGTAGAAGTGGGCTTTCCTGATTCAGCATTTTCTGCGGGGGAACAGCCCATTCAATGGAGCCGTCTTCGTGATAGACCAAATCACCAAGATTCTTGGCCATAAAATCACCGACAGTATCGCCGGTTTCTCCAGCAAACCGCGTCACGCCTCCAACGAGATCGAAGAATCTTTCGCCAGCGCCACGAGCAATATTGCCGAAATATGTATTATCTGACTCAGTAACAGCAGTAGTATCCACTGGTTCGTCAAATTGGTCGAAGTAGTTCGTCGAGCCTCCCTGTTTGGGCTCGTCAAACCGGTCAAAGTAGTTGGACATCCATCAACCGCCGTTCATTGCCACCTGATATGCGCGTTCGCCATACTTGGCTATGAACTGATCCTTGAGAGCGGGATTCTGCTTCAACGCTGTAACAGCAGCCTCAGGTACCGCTACTGGCGCATCTGGCAATAAGCCACGATTTTCAGCGGCTGAGATGGCACGACCGGCTTTTGTCTCATCGCTATAGAGACCGGTCATAACATCGCCAATGAAATCTCTTTGGCTGTCGACTTCTTTCTGTGATCGATCCTTTTTACCCTCAATGACAGTGACTGCCAGCTTGTCTTGAAGCTGCTGTTCAGCACTCTCCAGTTTCAAGATTGTCTCCTCAATTGAGGCTTTCAATTTGGCCGTCATGTTTTTTTGATCCGCCGCGATTCGAGCCTCTAAAGCCTCTTTCTCAGCGCGAATCCTGAGCTGCAAGTTCTCTGCGTCTGCCGCGACCTTCACCGCGGTCACTTCACGCGTCAGGTCATTGCCCGTTTTGGCAATCTTCTCTGCGCTCGCCATACGCATACCGGCAACCTCTTTAGAGTTTTTATGGCTCTGATTGGCAAGTATCGTAGCGTGCTCTCGCGACTTCTCAGCTTCAGCGGTCGCGTGTGCCCGATTGATCTCGCCCTGTGCAGCCTGAAAAGCGTATCCCTCGCCACGAATACGCGCCTCACGCATCTCGGCTCCTTTTGTCAGGAATGCGTTACTCAGACCCTCAGCGACACCAGAAGCTGCAAACAAAAGACCTCTACCCATTACGACCTCCGTTAACGACTTCTCCAAATTGAGGAACAAGCTCTGTGATTGTGCCGTCTTTGTCAGCTTGCTCCAGTTGAGTAAGCTCACCTTTTGCGGCCTCTTTATCGATCTGACCGGACTGATCCTTTTCTTGGCCGTAAAGATCAAGAGCCATGAACATAGCGGCCTCTATTTCTTCGTCAGTAAATTCGTGAGCGCCCTCCCGGGTAACAAGATCAGCAAGCTCTTCCAGTATCTCCACACCTGCATGAAACATAACGTCTTCAGGAATTTGCTGATTGGCCTGTTGCGCGCTTTTCTCAAGTGTTGACACAACCATGAAAACAACATTTGCCAAACCCTCAACAGGGTTACCGCTTTCAGCAATCCGCTTGATGATATTGTCCGTTGTTTTTGGTTCGTAGATGATCTGCAAGGCATTGCCGACAACCATGTCGTAGACTTCCTGCTCTTCTGGTGTAACGTTCGGTTCGCCCTGGTAGTCAACTTCCGGGGCTACTGGCTGCCGATTGAGACCTTTCTGCATTGCTTGTTCCCTTACCGAACCTTCACAATACGGCCCTGTTCAGGGTCATATCGCCACATCGTATGGGTATATGTTTGTGTTGGGGGAGTTGTGACGCCAGATGCACTCGGAGCCGAAAAATCAACCGGCACGTTTGGATTTGCCGCCGTCAGCAAGCCAGAACCAGAACCACTATAATTCGCCGAGACAGCATCTCTGGACGCTTGATCCCTCAATGTAGCCAGGCGCGACTCTTCTTCAAGCGCCTCTGCTTCAGCCAGAGAACCGGCGTATGCAAAGCCACCCTTCGCCAATCCACCAGCCACATTTCCGATGATGTTGCTTCCCGCTTCTGATCCAGCCCAAGCACTCAACCGATCACCTACAGAGCCACCTTGAAGAGATGAGACACCTGAAGCATTTACGATCTGTGGACCAGTGCTGGCTTGAATCACCTTCGAGTTGCCATGCAGAGATGGACCAACCCGAGTGCTCTGAGACGCTGGATTAGATGCAACAGCAGGACCAGCACCTTGCAACAGGCCTGTAGCGGTACCGGTGGCGGCACCACCAGCGGCGCCGTACAATGCACCTTTGCCGATATCTTCCCCTGTAACGGCGGCTATACCACCTCCGATCACGGCACCATAACCTGCTTGCGTGACTGCACTGGTAAGGACATTTCCAAGTATGCCCGTCGCTCCTGTTTTGGATATCCATCCTTTCACCACGCCGGACCAGCCACCGGCTGCACCAGGATGGCCAAGAGCAGCGCCAGCAGTGAAGTAGACCGCTGCGGCGGCCAATGCTACCGGCGCGACTTTCTTGACGACCTTTACAGCCTTTTTGAAAACTTTCTTGATTGATTTAACTGCACCACTCATTGCTCGATCCTCATTTCGTAAAGCACACCCTCTTGAATCATTCCGCACCGGTCATATAATTTTGATACTTTGTTGTAATCAGAGACCACATCTGTCGCCCCCATTCTGATAGACACCACGCCAGGCTGGGATTTTGCCCACTCCAGAAAAGCGGCCATTAGACCAGTCGCATCACCTTTCGCTGTCAGGGATTTGCAGAAGAACAGATCGGATGCGTATTTTTCCCTGAGAACGTGATACAGGTTGTCGATTATCCCGATTAGGAAGCCCTCGACGGAACCATTTTCTTCGTAAACAAATAGACAGTTGTTGCCGCTACGAATGGACTCCATACACAGTTCCTTGAACTGTCTCATGTTAATCTGATATCCAGCGTATTTACTGATCTGATGCAGCTCCGAGAGAATTTCGCAAATCCGGGGAATGTCCGAGTAAGTAGAACTGCGGACCATTAAATGCTCACCGCTGGAGTTTCGTTTTTCGTATTCCACGTCAAATTGATGGCGAACATCTGTTCGACCAGACCCAGAGATGAATCCCGTAAATAGCCGATGTGATTCAAATACGCATCACGCGCCTTGGCGGGGATGTTTGGGTTACCAGCCACGCTTTCAAACATCTGAGAGTACACATTCTCCATTGCCACGAGAGCGCTCGTGGCTTTTTCGCGATCATTGGCCGCAACATTGAGGTTGGCGATGGAGATATCCTTCTCGTTGCCCTGCGCCGCAATTTTTTCACGACTCGACAATTCCTGATTTAGTAGACCGGTTCTCTGTGCATAGTCTTGAGCAGACAAGTCCCGAGTATGTTCGAAGTTCTGTTGAGCTAGGGCGCTCTTATGGGCCTGCTCGGAGTCCTGCTGCGCAATCGGAAGTGCCGCGCCAAGAGCAGCTAACTCGCCCGCCTGAACGGCCATTGAAGAATTCAGCAACCCCTTGCTGTTCGCGGTTTGATTGGCCCGTGTACGCGCCTGCTGTTGCAGCGGGCTGTTCTTGGATGTCAATTCGTTGATACGTTCAGCCGTCGTCGGCCTCGGCGTAGATGTGGTGGTAGGAGAAGAAGTGCCGCTGTGCGGCTGAACAGCCGTCGTGACCGGTTGAGGACTCTCAACCTTTTCAGGAACACCTTCCGGCGTCCATGTTCCATCTGCGTTATACGGCATTGCTTGCTCCTTGCGCCATTCACCCTCAATAATGTTGATCAATACGGGCTTGCCATTGGTGTAAATTGCGCCGTAAGTCTGAAGCCACGACGAAAGCCCGGTGAATGGACATGACCAGGGTCAGGCTCACCAAGTTCAATGGACTCCCAAAACTCGCTCTGCTAGGCAAGACCCCTGAATAATTCTTACAGGATTTGTAAAATGATAATTAGATTGTTGATTGAAGAAAGTCTGATTCCTGTCACTATGCATGATGATACTGTTGTTTCCGGTCTTTGGGTTGGGCCCTATGGCGGCTATGTCACCCTTACACCTTGCAGTCTCGATATCGATCATATGGTTCCGCTGAAAGAAGCGCATAGGTCTGGTGGATATGCATGGAGCAACACACGCAAAAAAGCATTCGCTAATTACCTGTTACACAAACAGCACCTGATAGCCACATGGTTCAGTACCAATCGCTCAAAGAACGATCGAGACCCCTCAGACTGGATGCCGCCAAACCGTTCATACTGGTGCAGATACCTTACGGACTGGGTAGAGATAAAACGGCGCTGGGGCCTAACAATGGATCAGGATGAATTTGACACTGTGAAAGAAGACCTCAGAGTCTGTGATTTATATACCAAAGCCGATGAGTTAAACGGCAAGCATTAATCGTCGTAAATCCACGTTGCGGAGGGAAACGGGAAACTTTAGCCCCCGCCGTCTATCCAGGTAAGCAACCTGACTGGGGCAGAGGCGTTCTTGAAGAGCGATATCTGCCACAACCATCCATTTCCCGTTCAACGATTACCGCATCCGACTTTTTCCGACAATTCGTAGAGTTTATCGTAACCACATCTTGGACATATCAGGGTTCTCATTATTGTTATTCCCTTTGCCTATGAGTGACTTATTCTTCGATTTTCTGCGCAAAAAGCGTATAACCCGTTTTTCCACCTTCCCTCTCTCTGATTTCCCAAACTTCGACCCGATACATCGGCAGATCGCCAAGCATTGGGCCATATTCAAACTCGTATTCCATATCGACCAATTCCACCCTGTAGATCGGGAACTTCGCTACAGCGCAGGTTTTCATTCTCTTTTGCTTGTTCAGCGCCTCTTCAAAGGCCGAAAGAGCAACCCTGGATCAGCGATCCAATTATCTCAGTTGTTGACTCCTCACTCAGGCAAACCCAATAGAGCACCCTCACTTGTCCGTGAGCAAACACTCGCCCGCCATGGCGATCAGTTGTCCACGCTCATTGAGCGGGTGAACAGCTTTGAGCGCAATGTAGCCGCGCTGCATGTGGATTTCGCCAGCCTTTCGTCCCGCACGGATTCCCTTGACGCCCGCCTTGAGCGTGTGGAGCGGCGGCTGGAGCTTCACTAGACTTCTGCTGCTGTCCCTGTGACGCGCCACAGAAGGAATTGACCTCGACCCTGTTATCCCCGCCATCTTTGTGCCATTCCCGGTGCTCATCACGGTGCCAATCCCCGCACCAGCGCCCAGCCCACACCGGCGACGATGATGGCGACGGCACCGCACAACATGCTGCGGATCAGTATGTTGATGCGGCTATGCACGTCCTCGCCCATGGTCTTTATCTGTCGGCCCAGGTCCTCCATGGCGCGCCGCATGTCGGCCTCGAAGGTCTCGGCGCGGCGCACGCGCTCAATGCAGAACGCCTCATGGGCGTCCAGGCGCTGGTTGGCGCGGCCCGCCTCGGCACGGGCCGCGTGGGCGGACATCCTGTCGGGCATGGCGCGGGTTTCGCTTTCATGGGTTCTTCACAGTACCGGTGTCGGTTTCAGGCATAGCCGCCACCGCTTGAAAATAAAAGTGCGCAGGATTCTTGACACTATCACCACCATGGATCATGCAGCGCGCATGATCTGCAATTTCATCGGCGCAACTGTTTGCGCTGGATATTACGATTGCCGCAAGGGCCGCCCATAACGAAAGAGGCATGCCCTATTTTTTGAAGAATTGCTGAACCGGTTTGAAGCTCTTGCGGTGATGAGGTGTAACGCCCAGATGTCGTAATCCCGTTTGATGCGCCGCCGTCCCGTATCCTGCATTAGTTTCCCAGCCATATCCCGGGAACGCCCCGCCAAGCGCCGCCATGATCCTATCACGATGAACCTTGGCGATGATCGAAGCCGCGGCGATGGAAACGCTGCGCCTGTCGCCTTTAATCACCGTTTCCAGTGGACACGGCAAAATCGGCTCTCGATTACCATCGACCAGCGCAAAATCAGGTTCTTTGGGCAGCGCCGTGACCGCGCGGCTCATGGCCATAAGGCTCGCCTGTAAAATATTGTAAAGATCAATATCGTCAACTTCAGCAATCCCGATTGCATACTGGACATGCGGACTGTTCTGCAATGTTTTGGATAGGGCCTCACGTTTGAGTTTGCTCAGTTTCTTGGAGTCATCCAGATTGGAGAGCAATTCGGCTGGCAGGTTTTCAAGATCAAGCACCGCCGCGGCCGCAACCACCGGGCCCGCCCAGGGCCCTCGACCCACTTCATCCACACCCGCTACAGTTTTGTGCCCGGCGGCACGAGCCGCATCTTCCAAACCCCTGTTAGGCACGTTCGGCATCTTTCTTTTTCGCCGGTTTCGATGATTTTGCTGGCCTCCGGTTTGATTTAGCTTTGTGTTTCGGTCTGGGTTCGGGCCCAGGACTGGATACGGGCTTCTCGTCTTCTTCGGGCGTTATTTCTTCCGCAACAGTCTCATTTTCGTTGGAAGGCTCGCTGTCGACAGCGCTGGCATCGGTGATAGCACCAATTTTCTTTTCCTTGCGACGGCGCTGCCATTCTTCGCGGATCAGGTCCATGCGGATAAACACTGTGCCGAATGTGCGAAGGGTTGACAAACGCGCACCTCCTAATGTGCCCGCAACCATGTCCGTCTCTCGCGCATAGACAGACTTCATAACGGCGCTCAATGTTTCCCGACTGTCCTCGGCTAGGTGCTGCAACCGCCGACTGGTGAGCACAAGCAGTGGACTAAGAGCCAGACTGAGCACGGTCACCGCGACAACCATGCGCGAATCATCAGAACTGATCAGCCCGGAGTCCACGCCGATACGCGACAGCAGGAATGAGAATTCACCGATCTGGGTGAGCAACAGGCCCGCCATGATCGAATGCTGCCAAGTCTGCCCCTGCAAGCGCAGGGCACCCACGTTCAGGATCGTCTTGAACACCACAACCACAAAGAACAGGAAAATAACGGTCCACAGGTTTTCCCAGATAAAGGTGAGGTCCAACAGCAGCCCGATGGACAGGAAAAACACCATCATCAGAATGCTCTGAATGGGCTTGGCCGCCTCGATCATGATCTGGCGGTCCCTGGAACTGCCCACAACCAGCCCGGCAATAAAGGCACCATAAGCCGCCGACAATCCCAACAAACCGGAAATCGACGCAGCGGCAAAACAGAATGCCATAACTGCCAGCGGTTTCAGGTCTTGATGACCGGCGACCACCGTGGAAAACGGCAGGCTTATTTTCTTGCCACCACTGAGATACCATATCAATGCGGCCAGCAAGGCGATGGAGGCCAGTATTTTTGGTAGCGCCGCCCAATCAAACCCGGCGACCTCGCCCGCGCCCTGCATGGCACCGAGTGTCGAAACGATGAGCATCATGGGCACCACGGCAATATCCTGAGCAATCAGGATGCCCACCGTAATCGTGCCCGTCCGGTTCCCCAGTTCGCCCAGATCGGACAGCAGCTTGATGGCAACCGCCGTTGACGACAGGGCCACAACAAAACCCAACAGGATGGCAAGTCCAATGGACCATCCGAAGAGCTGCCAGAAAATCAGCATAACCGCCGTAGAGGCCCCGATCTGGATCGCGGTGGTCAACACAGCCAACCGCCAGATGCTGCGGAAGGCCCGCAAGGAAAGTTCCATGCCGACCACATAGAGCAGCAACAACACGCCTAACTCGGCCAGTACATCGATCTGGTCCCTGTCGGTAATCAGGGCAAATGCGGACGGGCCCAGGATCACCCCCGCCAGAATATAGCCGACAATTGCGGGTTGGCGCAGACGTTCCATGACGATACCGCATCCCATGGCGGCGAGCGCCACGAGCGCAATCTCGGTCAATCCTGAATGAGCGGCTTCCATGACGCAGGAGTATACCACAAAGTATCACCAGAAAGTGCCTGGCGCCATTTGTTCAGGGTTTTAAGGGAAAGTGGCCATAGACCGTACTTGTCCTCTTGATACAATTGTGGCAGCAAACCAAGGAAGTCAGAGGACGAGGAAGACAGAGGACACAGCCATGAACGCCAAAAAACATGCATTCACCGTGAACGATGTAACACAGGAAACCGGTACTGGTTACCCCGCCCCCTTCCACGAAATTGCGAACGGACGCTACAAGGCACGGGTCGGTGACCATGCTGGCCTCTCTCAATATGGCGTCAACATCGTTACCCTGCCGCCGGGTGCCGGTTCAGCCCAGCGCCACTGGCATGAGCGGGAAGAAGAATTCACCTACATGATTTCCGGTGAGGTTGTTCTGGTAACCGACGATGGTGAGGAAACCATCACCGCCGGCATGATGATGGGCTGGCCCGCCAATGTGCCAAACGGGCATCAACTGGTGAACCGGTCAAATGCGCCAGCGGTTTACATGGAAATCGGTACCCGCTTCAGAGATGATGTTTGTCATTACCCGGATGTTGATATGCATCTGGAGATACGCGACGGCGAGGATTTTTTCTATCACAAGGACGGAACGCCTTACGACTAAGGTGTCTGTGGGTTAAACCTCTTCCCACGGGAAACTGTCCAGGCGTTCGTGGCCGCCGGCCGTGACCACAACCTGGGTTTCCAGCTTTATGGACTCTGATCCCTTTTCCGCGATCAGGCTTTCCACGCACAACACCATGTTTTCTCTCAGTTCGAGGTCATACGCGCCCTCTTCGTCGGGGGGCAGCAGCAGCACAGGCCATTCATCCGCCAGCCCTACACCATGGGCCGCCAGCGAATAGCGGTAATCGACGTGGTCTTCAGGGATTTGCCATTGTTTTTCCAGAAACTCCCGATGACTGAGTCCGGGTTTGATCAGCGCCAGATTGTGTTCAATCTGTTCCCGTGCCGTAGCGTAGAGGCGTTTTTGCGTATCGTTCATGGGCGTGTAACCACAGGTCCATGAACGGGAGATATCGGCGCAGTATCCATACGGCCCGATCAGGTCCGTATCGAAAGAGATCATCTCACCTTCATGGCAGACCCGGTCACTGCATTCCTGATACCAGGGATTGGTGTGATCCCCGCAGGCAAAGATACGGGTTTCGCACCACTCCCCGCCGGAGCGGATATTTTCGTAATGCAGCTCTGCCCAGATTTCGTTTTCCGTTTTGCCCGGCGTGGCGTTTTCGAACATCCGAGCCATCCCCGCCTCGCATACACGAATGGTCCAGCGCATGAGATTGAGCTCATCCACACTTTTGATTGAGCGGGCCTTTTCCGTCAGCTCCTGCCCTTCAACAATGGAAATGCCACAGGATTCGAGCGCGGCCATGCCGGTCGGTTCGACCTTGTCCACTGCCAGACGGCGGTTCCCGTCGCCATATTCCCGGATCAGGTCTTCGATCTCCAGGGCCCATTTGACGGCGAACTCGTTACTTCTTTGTCCACCGGAGATGTAGATCCACCCCGTTGCCGTTCGAACCTCGTCAACGCCGGGCAGATCCTTGCATATGTGGTCACAGTGCTTGAACTCGAACATGATACAGGGACCCATGGCAAAGATCAGGGCGTAACGCACAGCATTGTGCATGGTCCACAACTGCATATTGGACGAGTCCGTAGCGTAGCGAATATTGATTGGATCATAGAGCAGGATCGCCGCGCAGTCCTTAAGTACCAGTTGCTCTCGAAGCCGTGCCAGACGGTAATGACGCGCCCGGTTCAGCACGTCGTCCCCGAGCGGGCTTTTCAAAGCCTCGCCGCCGCCCTCATTGTTCAGGTAAGCGCGTTTGCGAGGATCGGAAAAAACGTCCATGGGCAAACCCTCTGGTTTGAATTCAAAACAGGTCGAACTGGTCACCCGGCATTCGCGGTGGCGAAAACCGGCTTGTATCCAGAGGCAATTGTCCCGCTTCCCGGCGGCCCAGGTCAAGTCGTTTGCACGCCAGATTGAAGCGATCCGAGAGAAGCTTGGCATATTCGCCTGTTCCGCTCATCCGGGTCGCAAAGTCTGATTGATAAAGGGCGCCCTCTCGAACCTGGCGAATATGGTTCAACACCCGTTCTGCCCGGTCGGGTACATGTTCTCGCAACCACTCGGTAAACAGGTCTTTGATCTCAAGCGGCAACCTCACCATGATATATGAAGCATGTCGCGCACCGCGCGCAGCGGCGGCTTCCATGATGGACTCCAGTTCATGATCATTCAGTTGCGGTATCATTGGCGATGCCATCAAGGAAACCGGCACACCTGCCTCCGAAAGTGTCTCTATGGCATCCAGACGTTTGGCAGGCGTCGAGGCGCGGGGCTCCATGGTACGTGCAAGGTCTCGATCCAACGTCGTCACAGAGATGCCGACTGTAACCA
This sequence comes from Trididemnum clinides, assembly GCA_963675345.1. NCBI lineage: Eukaryota > Metazoa > Chordata > Ascidiacea > Aplousobranchia > Didemnidae > Trididemnum > Trididemnum clinides. The sequence goes on from CAVLYW010000069.1 coordinate 135,931, forward strand.
GCTTTCGGGTTGCCATGTCCGCCAGCATGTCCAGATCACGCAGAATACTGGCGGATTTTGTGATGATGGCCACAGGGTGATTGCAATCAGACAGAACTTCCAGTACGTCGCGGGTGACGAGCCAATCACGCTCAATGGGCTGGTACGGGTCCGTATTGGCCCCCAGCATGATCGGTGCGCATTCGTAATCCCGTTTCGCCAGCTGTCTTTTCAGAACATCCGCCGCACCCCTCTTGACGAACAGTTTGCTTTCAAAATCCAGACCGGGCGACAGGCCCGCATAGGCATGACTGGGGCGTGCATAACAATAGATACAGCCGTGTTCGCATCCCCGATAGGGATTGATGGACTGGTGGAACGACAAATCCGGCGAGGTGTTCCTGGAAATGATGGTTTTGGGGTGCTCTTCAGTGACCTCGGTCCGAAACGGCGGCAAATCGGCAATCAACGGGTCCCAGCCATCGGTTTCCCAGCCGTCCGTTTCCCGGTGTCGGGTGTGGGATTCAAACCGCCCCGATCGATTGGTTACGGCGCCGCGGCCCTTTTTCTTCTCGTTTCGCCTGTTTACATGCTGAACCATCTCAGAATTGTACACACAATGCAGAACAAATAAAGAACATAGTGTGGTAAAAAATAAAGGTGAGTTGCCCTGAGGCAATCCTTACGGCAGATTGCGGGCGCTATGTTGAGTATCATCATTCCTACACTGAACGCCGCCGGGACACTGCGTGCCACGCTTAAGTCGTGTGGGAAGCCAGGCAACGGATTACAGATCGTTATTTCCGATGGCGGCTCAACAGACAACACACTATCCATCGCCGAAGAATGTAGCTGCCGCGTCGTCAGCGGACCAGCGGGGCGCGGACAGCAACTGCTACGGGGAGCACAGGCCGCCAGCCTCGACTGGCTCTTGTTCTTGCACGCAGACACCTGCTTACCGGACAATGCGGCCACACTGATGGGCGACTTCGCGGCCGGTCATGAGAACAAAGACAAAGCCGCGGTGTTTTCTCTGAAGCTGGATGACAGCAACCCGGCGACCCGGCGCATCGAACGGCTTGTGGGCTGGCGAACCCGATGGCTCGGGCTACCCTATGGTGATCAGGGCCTGTTCATCAGCCGTTCGTTTTATGACCGCCTCGGCGGGTATCGTGCGTTGGACATCATGGAAGACGTTGATCTTGTCCGCCGTATCGGTTCGGACGGGATACACGTGCTGGACGGTGCTGTCACAACATCATCGATCAGATATCAGCAAGGCGGATACTGGCGGCGACCCCTTAAGAACCTTAGCCTCCTCGGCCTTTATAAGCTGGGCGTTTCGCCGACGCGCCTCGCCAAACTGTATTGATGACGAACCTGATCCATGAAAAGCCACCTCGTTGTTTTTGCCAAGTCGCCACGCATGGGGCGGGTCAAATCCCGCCTGGCCGCCGATATTGGCATCCTCGGTGCATGGAAATTTTACCGGCGGAATCTTCAGGAAACCGTCCGGTGCCTCGAAGATGATCCGCGCTGGTTGACCTGGATCGCCATCACACCGGATGCGGCACGCCCGACCATTACACATAGCACGCCCGTATATGGACAAGGTTCCGGCGATCTGGGCACGCGCATGCACCGGACCATGGCAACCCTGCCCCCCGGACCCGTCGTAATCATCGGTACTGACATTCCCGACATCCGCCCGGCACATATCAACAACGCTTTCCGGGCTCTGGGCGACCATGATGCAGTCATGGGGCCCGCAACGGACGGTGGTTACTGGCTGGTAGGTCTCAAACGTCGCCCGCGCCTGCCTGATGCCTTTTCAAACGTCCGCTGGTCCGGGCCGGAGGCGCTGGCCGATACGCTCCACAATTTGCGTACACGCCATTGTTCCGTCCACTTACTGAACGAGATGGAGGATGTAGACGATCTGGCGTCCTATCGCCGGTGGCTGAAAAACGCCCACCATTAGAGGTGTTCGCGCAGACGCGGCATCAGTTCCACAAAGTTGCAGGGTTTGAACCTGATATCCAGTTGATGCGCCAGGATATCATCCCAGGCATCCTTGCAGGCGCCCGGTGAACCGGGCAGCACGAAAATATAGGTACCATTACGCACCCCGGCAGTGGCCCGCGATTGAACGGTCGAGGTGCCGATTTTCTGAAAACTGAGCCAGCGGAACAACTCCCCGAAGCCGGGAATATCTTTTTCTACCACGTCAGACAACGCCTCGGGTGTGATATCGCGTCCTGTTACACCGGTGCCCCCGGTGGATAGAATAACCTCAATCTTCGGATTGACGGCCCAGTCTCGAAAGATGTCCGCCACCGCGTCGCGGTCGTCCTTGACAATATCCCGGGCAGCCAGGTTGTGCCCGGCATCCTGCAAGCGCTGGCACAGGGTATCGCCGGACCTGTCATCGTCCGGCGTGCGGCTGTCCGATACGGTGAGCACCGCAATATTGACGGCCTGGAATACGCGCTCAGTCATAAACCGGGTCTTCCTTACTTTCGGCGAGATGCTGGGTTTTCGGCGCCAGCGAGGTGTAGGTGGGCCACTGGCCCGCCGCAAGCGCGGTCAGGGACGGTGAGTCCTGTCCGAACCGATCACGGTAGATCCACAGGTTCGCCAGGACTTTTTCGACGAAAATCCGGGTTTCGCGGGACGGGATGGTTTCGATGAACAATAGCGGGTCATTCTGATGATCCTGATTGCGCCGCCATTTGCCCAGATTTCCGGGACCGCCGTTCCAGGCCGCAACAATCTTGACCAGACTGCCGGATATCTTGGCGTCATCGCGCAGGATTTCGATGTAGCGTTGCCCCAGTGACAGGTTAACCTGTGGGTCCAGCAGCTCTTTTCGCTTGGACGACCGGTAGCGCCGGTCGCGGGCTACAAAACTCGCGGTCGCCGGCATCAACTGCATCAGGCCAAGGGCCCCGGCCCAGCTCTTGGCATCCGGATTGAATTTTGACTCCTGTCGGATCAGCGCGAACACCAGCGCCGGATCGATGCGATACCCGTCATCGGGTCGCCAGCGCGGTACCGGATAGGATGCAATATCGAAACCATCTTCAGGAAAAAACAATTCATCCAGTCGCAAGGCCAGTTGCGGCATGTTGGCCTGCACCGCCAGCGTCAGGATTCCACGAGCCTGCTCCCGGTTTTCACTGGCCGCCGCCAGATTTTTCAACTCCCGTTCGGCGCGGCGGTGCCGCCCCACCTGTACGAGAGCCAGAGCGCGACTACCGCGTGGGCTGGCTGACAATTGACGCAGGTCCCCGTCGCGCACCGACGTGGCCTGCCAGTCCATGTCCAGATCCATGCCCAGTATGCGTCGCGCCAATATCCCATAAAAAGTTCGGGAGTGTTCGGCGGCGCCCTCCAGATTGTGCAGAACGGCCCCCGGTTCGCGATTTTTCAGGTGTGCCCGCGCCGCCCAGAAACCACCGGCGGACGCCAGCCATGGCGATACGCGCCCGGATGTGACCAGTACCTCAAAATAATCGGCAGCCGCGCCCATGCGACCGAGCCGATAGGCCGCCAGTCCCGCCGCCCAGTTGGCCTCGGGCACCAGTTCACTGGACCGCGCAGCGGCTTTGCCCGCCCAATCAAGCGCCCATTCATCCCGCCCGTCGATGAAATAGCGGAAACCCAATCGTGCCCGAACCTCATCATACTGCGATTCACTGAACAGGGTTTTCACCTCATTGGATTTGATCAGACGTTTAGCCGCCAGCGTCAGACCTTTACCAGCATAGCGTTTGATCTGACGGCGCAGTTGCCGGACTTTGCGGCGATCCGACGCATTCAGGTTTTTCCCGGGCAGCGGTTCTGAATAGGCTGCCCTGGGATAGGTCAGCGTCGGCAGGTCCGGCTTCACCGGGTGCTTCCAGTTGGAAGGTCTGCGGCGTAGCGCCAGTTTGTAGACACGGTGCGCTTGCGGATGGTCGTAATAATCCTCCATCCAGTCCTTCAGTTCCTTATAACTGGAGCGGTACTTGTTGGGATGCATGTAGCGCTGTTCCAGGACATGCCCCAGAAGGATGTCGTTCTCCAGGGTCTCGATTAACTGATCGGCCTTTTTCCAGTGACCGTCTTCCTGAATATCAAAAATCTCCACATAGCGCGCCACGTCCGCGTTGCTCAAAACCGGTGGCAGCGTCAGGGCATGGGTGGCCCCGGCCTGGTCATCCACGGCAAGGCGGGCCTGCTGATCACTGGCATAGACCATCTCGTCGGCCATCAACAGGCTTGCCGAAACGATCCCTGCGACCATGGCGTGGGCCATTTTCTTCACAGTCATTGTCGGGAAAAAAGGCAGTAAACCGGTCCTTAAATCATCATAGAAGCTACACGAGAATCAACGCGCAAACCTTATACCCCATACCCTGAATCGCGGCAAGGTGGGGCTACATGGGGGAAAGTTATGTTTCCAACCGCTCTCTGAGCATTAGCAAATCCCCCCACGCCTCTTTTTTCTGGGCGGGAGAACGCAGCAGGTAGGCCGGATGGAAGAGTGCCATGGCGGGAATCGGTTTTTCGCGGGTTTCAGAACCGTAATCGAACCAGCGGCCACGCAAGCGACCTATACCCTGCGCTTCGTTGAGCAAAACCTTGGCCGCCGCACCGCCCAGTACAATCAAAACATCGGGTGTCACCAATTCAATGAGGCGTTCCACGAACGGCATACACATGGCGGCTTCACTGGTGGTCGGCGTACGGTTGCCCGGTGGTCGCCAGAAAACGGTATTGGAAATCAATACACGTTCCCGATTGAGGTCAATGGAAGCCAGCATCTTGTCCAGTAACACACCGCTAGGTCCGACAAAGGGCTTGCCCTGCCGGTCCTCTTCCGCGCCCGGTCCTTCGCCGATCAACAGGATTTTGGCGTCTGGGTTTCCATCAATGAAACAGGTATTGGTGGCAGTTTTCTTTAACGGACAGCCGCCGAATCCGACGATGGCCTCACCCAGTTTGGCCACCGTGCTGGCCGACGCCGCAAGTCCCCTGGCGTCTTTAATCGCTTCTTCCGCACCCATGGGCAGCCCGATGTCTGCCGGTTTGGCGGGTGCCCGGCTGAACTTCCGAGGGGCAGGCGATTTCGACGGTGGTGTGGTTTCAGCTTTGGCCGCTGCGCGGGCTTCGGCCAGTTTCCGGGTGACCTCGAACCAGTTGGTGGGAGTCTCACTGACGGTCTCGTCCACGCCGGCATCAACGTACCAGCGCATCAGGGCCTTCACCTGAGAGGCGTTGAGGGCAGTCATGACCGCAGTTTAGCCAAAACGGAACACTGAAGAAATGCCAACTTTTCCCCAATACCGTGGCGAATTTTACTGCGTTTTGTGAAATCCGGTGCTATACCGCGCATCAACATTTTCATTTGCGCAACGTTATTCATTCCCGGAGGGGAACCGAAATGAGCGAAGAAGCAATCGAGCGCGAATCCATGGAGTTTGATGTCGTTATTGTGGGCGGCGGGCCATCCGGTCTTGCGGCGGCTATTCGTCTGATGCAACTGGCCCGGGAAAACGATCAGGAAATCATGGTTTGCGTGGTGGAAAAAGGCTCCGAAATCGGTGCTCATATTCTGTCCGGTGCGGTTATGGAACCACGGGCCCTGAACGAGTTGATTCCCGACTGGAAAGAAAAAGGCGCACCGCTGAACACGGAAGCCAGGGAAGACACCTTCCTGATCCTGAATGAGAACGGCTCCGTCAGCATGCCGACGCCACCGCAAATGAACAATCATGGCAACTATATTGTGTCGCTGGGCAACGTGGTGCGCTGGCTCGGTGAACAGGCCGAAGCATTGGGTGCCGAGGTTTATCCCGGCTTTGCAGCCGCCGAAGTGCTCTATCACGAAGATGGCTCCGTCAAGGGGGTCGCCACTGGCGACATGGGTCTTCAGAAAGACGGAACGCCCGGTCCCAACCACGAACCCGGCGTGGAATTGCACGCCAGGTACACGCTGTTTGCGGAAGGTGTTCGCGGTTCTCTGACGAAAACCCTATTCGAGAAGTTTAATCTGCGTGACGGTGTGGAGCCCCAAACCTTTGGTATCGGTATCAAGGAACTGTGGGAGATCGGCCCGGAAAAGCACAAACAAGGCAAGATCGTTCACACCGCGGGCTGGCCGCTGGATTCGGACACCTATGGCGGTTCGTTCCTCTATCACCTTGAAGACAATCAGGTTGCCGTCGGTTTTGTGGTCGGCCTCGACTACAAAAACCCGCACCTAAGTCCGTTTGAGGAATTTCAGCGCTTCAAGACTCATCCGGACATCCGCCCCACCTTCGAAGGTGGCCGGCGCATTGCCTATGGTGCGCGGGCCATCAACGAGGGTGGCTATCAGTCCATTCCGAAATTGGCGTTTCCGGGCGGGGCCCTCATCGGATGTTCAGCCGGTTTCGTGAATGTCCCCAAGATCAAAGGCTCTCACACCGCCATGAAGAGCGGCATGCTCGCCGCCGAAGCCGCGTTTGCCGCGCTCGGACAAGAAGATGCCCCGAAAAATGCGATGGACTCCTACGCAGCGTCTATCAAGGACTCCTGGGTCTATAAAGAGCTCTACAAGGTTCGTAACATTCGCCCGGCCTTCCGCTGGGGTTTCTGGGCAGGGTTGGTGTACGCCGCTCTGGATACCTATCTGTTCCGGGGTTACGCCCCGTGGACCCTCGGTCATCACGACGATCACCGGCAGCTCAAAAAAGCCCGTGAGTGCAGGAAGATCGACTATCCCAAACCCGACGGTGAGGTCTCCTTTGATCGCAACTCTTCGGTGTTCCTCTCCGGTACCAACCATGAGGAAGCGCAACCGGCCCACCTGACCCTGAAAGACGATAGCGTTCCGCTCAGCATCAACCTCAGTGACTACGCCGGGCCGGAACAGCGGTTCTGCCCCGCCGGGGTTTATGAATTTGTGGACAACGAAAAAACCGGCGGACAGAGGCTGCAAATCAACTTCCAGAACTGTGTCCACTGCAAGACCTGTGACATCAAGGATCCGACCCAGAACATTAACTGGGTTGTGCCGGAAGGTGGCGGGGGTCCCAACTATCCCAACATGTGAGTACGCGGTTGACGATAAAGAGAGCATACCGCTCCCTTCAGACACTGTTGAGTGTGGGATCGTTTTTTCCAACCAAAAGGGTAGTTTCCACGGACAAAGATGATATTCTGGATATGAACAGAAGGATCGACCTCGCCGTGCCCACTCTCCACCATTTTATGCCGCCTATTCTCCGCCGTACAGCCAGTATTGTTGCCATTACACTGATGATATCCGCCTGCGTCACCGCGCATGTAGACGCCAGTTCCGAAATCTCGCCCGGCGAAAGTGTCGTCGGCAATTATCTGGCCGGGCGGAAGGCCCAGGCCGACGGTAATATGGCCGCCGCCGCCACATTTTTTGGGGCCGCCCTGGAATCCGATCCGGATGAAGCCAGTCTGATCCGGCGAACCTTCCTTGTGTATCTGTCCGATGGACGCATAACCGAGGCTAACGCCCTCGCCAAGCGGGTTCTGGAAGATTTTCCAACCGACATTTATGCCGCCTATACCCGTGCCGCTGTCATGTTGCATGACGGGCGGATCGAAGAAGCCCGAGACCTGCTGCTGAATTTAAAAGCCGAAGGCTTGAACCGGTTTGTCGTGCCCTTGCTGATGGCGTGGAGCCACATGGATACGCAGGACTCTGATCAGGCCCTGAAAATGCTATCGCCACTGGCGGCCAGTGAAGGAACGCAGATGCTGCACAATGCCCATGCCGCACTAATAACAGGTTCATCCGGCCGATATGGCGAATCCGAACAATTTTTTGGCTCTCTGCTGGAAAGTCAGGGGGACATGACCATCCGCACCACGGAGCTCTATGGCGCACTATATGAGAAAATGGGTTCCTTCGACAAAGCCATTGCGCTTTATGACGGCTACACCAGCGAACATGGCCCGACCCGGTTCATGGAGGCAGCCCGCGCCAGGGCGGAAAGCGGCCAAGCCTCTGACTCCCTTCCCTTTGATGTCCGAAAAGGCGCGGCGGAAGCCATGTTTGATATGGCCAGCTCTCTCCGGCAACAGAATTCGTTCGAATCGGCCCTGCTGATGGGGCGACTGGGCTTGTTCCTGCGACCGGATTTTCCGTCCCTGCAATTGATGGTGGGTACATCGCTTGAACGACTGGGTCGTCACCTGGATGCCAACGAAGTCTATCAAACCATCGATCCGGAAATTCCCTTTGCCTGGAATGCCAACCTCCGTATCGCCGGAAATCTTGCTCGACTGGGTCACACGGACGACGCTATTGCCAAACTGGAAAAGATCGCCGCCAATGCCCCGAACAAGGCCGATCCCTTGATTGAACTGGGGGATGTCTATCGTGATGCGTCTCGATTTGAAGAAGCCGCCCGCGCCTATGATCGGGCTTTCGATCGACTGGGTGACCTCAGCCATCGGCACTGGGGCCTTCTGTATGCCCGCGGGATCGCCCTGGAGCGCTCCGGCCGCTGGGAAGATGCCGAAAACGATTTCCTGAAAGCGTTGGAATTCGAACCGGACCAGCCCTACGTGCTCAATTACCTGGGGTATACCTGGGTTGAGAAAGGATTGCACCTGGACCGGGCCCGGAAAATGATCGAAAAAGCCGTGGAGCTTCGGCCCAACGACGGTTATATCGTCGATAGTCTGGGCTGGGTGTACTATCAGCTCGGTGAGTTTGAAAGTGCGGTTAAGGAACTGGAACGCGCGGTCGAGTTATTACCGGAAGACCCCGTTATCAATGACCATCTAGGTGATGCCTACTGGCAGGTCGGGCGCAACCGGGAAGCCCGGTTCCAGTGGCGGCGATCCCTGAGTCTGAGTCCGGAAGACAAGTACATTCCGCTGATCGAGTCCAAGATAGAGAATGGCCTCGTCAATGACGGGACAGACGATAACAACGGATAACGCGCCTCCATGACCGAGGCCTTTTCTTCCGATACACGACATTCTCCTCTTGAACCGGTAACCGTGCGGGCACCTGCCAAGGTGAACCTCTACCTCCACGTCACGGGGCGCCGTCCCGATGGCTTTCACCTGCTCGATTCTCTGGTGGTGTTTACATCGTTCGGAGACACCGTATCTGTTGCACCAGCGCGGGCGGGCACGGGATTGAAATTCTTTGTGGACGGGCCGTTTGCCGATCAGGCCCCGTGCGATGATGACAATCTTGTTCTCCGGGCGGCCCACGCTCTCATGCCGTTTGTATCGGAGAACGATGGCCCAGCCAGAGTGCCGGATGTGACCCTGCGCCTGACCAAACGCCTGCCGGTGGCCGCAGGCATTGGCGGCGGGTCGTCCGACGCGGCGGCGACATTGCGCGGGTTGGACAGATTTTGGGGCCTGGGCATTGATGCTGCAGCCCTGGCCGAGATTGGTTTGGGTCTTGGGGCTGATGTACCCATGTGCCTGCACCGGAGCCCGGTTATGGTCGGTGGTATCGGTGAACACCTGACGCCCGCGCCACGACTGCCCCGGGTGTCGCTGGTTCTGGTCAATCCCGGTGTGCCGCTGGCAACACCCGCGGTGTTTCGCACTTTTGATGGTGTATTCTCCACCCCGGCACCGTTACCTGACTGCGTGAGAGGCTTTGGCGGCCTAACCTCGATCCTGAGGCAACGTCACAATGATCTCAGCAAACCCGCGATCGCCACTGTGCCCGAAATTCAGGGTATTTTGGACGTCCTGTCGTCACAGGACGGTTGTGCGCTTTCCCGCATGTCGGGCAGTGGTCCGACTTGTTTCGGCCTGTTTGCAAACGACCAGCAGGCCGCAATAGCCCGCGATGCCATTCAGGCCGCGCGCCCGCATTGGTGGGTGGAAAGCATGTCGCTGTTCTCAGGTGCTTACGTATCCTAAAATCCCCGCCGAAATTCTTGGGTCGGAAGGTGCACACGGGTCTTGATAGAGCGCGCACAAGACCTTAAAACAACCGGCGCATGAAGGAACGGACCCCGCGTCCAGACTTTTTGCCCGGTTGGGGCGTCGCCAAGTGGTAAGGCACTGGTTTTTGGTATCAGCATTCGCAGGTTCGAATCCTGCCGCCCCAGCCAGCTTTCCTCTGAGGACGGCATGAGTCATCGTGAGACGCCGGAACGTTTTTGCGTTGGTGATCACTCATCAAAATCTCCCGTGGAAATGTTTGCCATCCGGGGGGTCGTGTATCATGAATATGTCCCAATAACCCCCGAACGCCGAGTGCCGGAAGACCACACCTATGAGCACCAAGATTCCCGCCGTGCAAGATACCGCACCGCTGATGACGCCCGTTCTGATCGCGGGATGTATCATCCTTATGACCGGTTTTGCCATTCGAGCAACGTTCGGCGTGTTTCAGATACCCATTGCGGAGCAGTTTGGCTGGCTTCGTTACGAATTCTCGCTTGCCATTGCAATTCAGAACTTGGCATGGGGTGTGGGACAGCCCTTGTTCGGGGCCCTGGCCGAAAAATTTGGTGATCGAAAAGCCATCATTCTGGGTGCCATTCTCTATGCATTGGGTCTCGTACTCAGCAGTTATGCCGTTACCCCTATCGAACACCATATCTATGAGGTTCTGATCGGATTCGGCATTGCCGGTACAGGCTTCGGGGTTATTCTCGCCATCGTCGGGCGGGCATCATCGGATGAAAACCGCTCCATGGCGTTGGGGATAGCAACAGCCGCCGGGTCTGCAGGACAGATTATCGGCCCTCCGGTTGCCGATGGCCTGCTACAGGTTATGCCGTGGCCCAGCGTGTTTCTGGTCTTTGCGGCGATCATTCTCTCGGTTCTTGTTTTCCTGCCCATGATGCGAACCGAAAAACAGGCGACCCGCCAGGAACTTGAGGAAAGTATGGGACAGGTGCTGGTTCGGGCCCTGAAGGACCCTAGCTTCACCATGATTTTTCTGGGCTTCTTCTCCTGTGGTTTTCAACTGGCGTTCATTACCGCACACTTCCCCGCCTTCATTACAGAGGTCTGTGCCGCCATTCCGCCCGATAGCATCATGCGCAGCATCGGCATTTCCAGCACGTCCTCTCTAGGCGCGTTTGCGATCGCTCTCATCGGTCTTGCCAACATTGCCGGTACCCTGATCGCCGGTGCCATGGGTAAGAAATGGACCAAGAAGTATCTTCTGGCCTACATCTACACCGCGCGAACCCTGGCCGCCGCCGTTTTCATCCTGTTGCCCATGACCCCCACAACGGTTGTTGTATTCTCGCTCGTGATGGGGAGCCTGTGGCTGGCGACGGTGCCCTTGACATCCGGATTAATCGCCTACATCTACGGCCTTAAGTATATGGGGACGCTCTACGGCATTGTCTTCTTTTCCCACCAGCTGGGCGGCTTCATGGGTGTCTGGCTGGGTGGTGTTCTTTATGACCAGTATGGATCGTACGACATCGTTTGGTGGGTCGGCGTTGGTGTCGGGGCGTTCTCTGCGATTATTCACCTTCCCATTCGGGAGCGCATAGCGCCGCAAGCAGTCGCCGCATAGGTTCAGAATTAAACTTAAGAGACAGATCATGAGTGTTGAGTTTTCCGCTGAAGATATGCGTGCAACCAGCCATCTTTCCAACCGGTGGGTGCAACCCGGATCGCCGTATCCCGAAACGGCAAAATCCATCGTCGGGGCGGACTTCAGTGCATCCGCCAGGGCGGAAATTCATCAGTGGCCCGCCTATGACAAAACTGACCTTCTTTCCCTTGATGGTCTTGCGGAAAGCCTTGGAATCGGCGCTATTTCCTACAAGGACGAAAGCACCCGGTTCGGCCTTGGCAGCTTCAAGGCCCTGGGTGGAGCCTACGAGGTTCTTTATGCCCTGACCCAGGAAATATCTCGTCAACTCGGCAAATCTGTCACCATGCAGGACGTTCGGGGCGGCAAGTACCGGGATGTGGCATCGGGTATCACCATGGTTTCGGCCACTGACGGCAACCATGGGCGGTCTGTTGCCTGGGGCGCACAGAACTTCGGTTGTCCCTGTCTTATCTATGTTCATGCAGAGGTCAGCCAGGGCCGCTGCGATGCCATTGCCAAGTTTGGTGCAACGGTGGTGCGCATTGAGGGTGATTATGATGACTCTGTACGCGCCTGCGCCAGTGATGCGGCAGAGAACGGATGGCACATCGTTTCCGACACTTCGTATCCCGGATACATGGAACTACCGAAACAGGCCATGGCCGGGTACAGCGTCATGATCGACGAGGTATTCGACCAACTCCCCGAGGGTAACCCTTTAACCCACGTGTTTGTCCAGGCCGGATGCGGTGGGTTGGCCGCCGCCGTTCTGGGTTACATCTGGGATAAAACCGGTGCGGATCGACCACGCTTTGTGATTGTTGAGCCGACCCTGGCCAAATGCCTGTTCAATGCTTCCGAAAACGGCCCGCAGTCCGTGCTCACCATCGAAGAGGAAAGTGTCATGGCGGGGTTGTCCTGCGGAGAGATATCACAACTCGCCTGGCAGATTCTTGGCCCCGCTGTCGATGATTTCATTCTCATCGCGGATGGAACCGTTGCGCCGGTGATGAAACGGCTGGCCTCGGGTGACGATGGTGATCCGAAAATCGTCGCGGGCGAATCCGCTGTGGCTGGCCTCGCCGCATTGATTGCCTGCGCACAGCGTGATGATCTGCGCAAGGCGCTACAATTGACCACCAACAGTCACGCTCTGGTGTTTGGCACGGAGGGTGCAACCGATGCGGTTATCTACAAAGCTATGGTTGGCTGCAACCCGGAAGACGTATGATCAGAGCACGTCACCGCGGTTGCGCATATCATTGATCGCTTGGTCGCTGTATCCCAGCTCACTGAGAATTTCTGTCGTATGTTGGCCATGACGGGGCGGCGCCCGTTTGATTTCCGGACCACCGTGCTCATACAGGAAAGCCGCGACCGGCAACCTAGGCGGCGCACCTTCCACGTCATTGCCATGATAACTTTGCAGCACCCGCCGAGAGGCAATCTGCGCGCTCGCCATGGTCTCGTCAACCGTCCGGACCCGGGATGCCGGCACGTGATGGTCGTTGAGGATTGTCTCCCACGCGTCCGCCGATTTCGCCATCAGGCATTCCCGAATGAAACCGCCGTCTTCCTCGCGCAATGTTCCGACTTCGCCGCGCGGCGTACTTTCCGTTCGTACCGCACGGACTTCATCGCCCAGCACCCGATAGAGCCTGGCCATTTGCCTGTTGGTCCAGCCACCGATCATGATCCGGCCATCAGCCGTGTCAAAAGTTGCATACCCGGCATACTTCGGGTGCGTATTGCCGTGGGATTTCGGTGGGCTGCCACTGGCGAGCGTCGCCGTAACCATGACACCCTGAAGCATCAGGGCTGCATCGGCCATGGCTACGTCAATGCGTTGCCCTCTGCCTGTGCGTTCCCGCTGAAACAGGGCCGCTGAAATGGCAAGGGCGGCTTGTGCACCGGCGCCATAATCCACCATGGGTGCGCCAACCCGGACGGGTGGTGAGTTTTCTTCACCGTTTGAGTCCATCAAACCGGTAAAGGCCTGAATAACGACATCATAAGCCGGATCACCGGCTTTCGGACCGGTCTGGCCAAACCCGGTGAGGGAGCAATAGATCAGGCGCGGGTTCACGGCCTTCATGGCGGCATATCCCAGGCCCAGCCCATCCAGAGTCCCGGTCGTGTAATTTTCCACCAGTACATCGGCTGTCTTTATCAGGGCTTCAATGGCGGCGCGTCCGGCGTCGGATTTGATATCAACGGCGATGGCGCGCTTGCCACTATTCTGGGCCAGAAAATAAGTCCCGTAACCCTGCGCGTTGAGAACAGGTGTCGCCCCTTCTTCACGCGTCATATCCGGCGCATCGGGTCCTTCAACCTTGATCACATCGGCGCCCAGCATAGCCAGTTGGTGCGTGGAAAACGGTCCGGCCAGCACATGGGTCATATCGATAACGCGAATACCGTCGAAGGGTTTGATTTCCTCAGTTTCCGATGGGCTCATCTTCATCTTTCCAGTAATACTGATTATCCTTGAGAGCAGCCTCAACGTCGGCAAGCGCGGCCAATCCGCGTGCGCGTAGAAAACCGCAATAATGTCGTTGACAAGCCTAACATATGCTCCATACGCTTTAATCAATCAATAATGACTGAGAAACACCAAACAACAAGATTCAAAAGGGAGAGTAACATGCTCAGAAAAACCGTATTGGCGGTATCTGCCGCCGCCGTATTCACTATCAGTACTTCCGCCGCCATTGCCGCCCAGTGTACAAACGAGCGTTGGAACAAGGTCATGGAACGCGGCAAGGTCGTGGTGGGTGTAAAAGCCGACTACAAACCCTGGGGGTTCCGGAACGAACAGGGTGACATCGTCGGCATGGAAATCGATATGGCTGAGGCCGCCGCCGATGCCATGGGTGTTGACCTGGAACTGGTCGCCGTTCAGTCGTCCAACCGCATGCAGTTCCTGGAACAGGGCAAAATCGATCTGATGATCGCGACCATGTCCGATCGTGAGGACCGCCGCAAGATAGTCGGCATCGTTAGCCCGAACTACTACACATCCGGTACGAACATCATGTCTCCGAAGGCGCTGGGGCTGGATGAATGGGAAGACTTGCGTGGCAAACCCGTTTGCGGCAAGCAGGGGGCTTTCTACAATCAGGTTGTAACCGAACGTTATGGTGTGGAAATTATTGCGTTCACCGGTAACGCCGAAGCCAAACAGGCGCTCCGCGACAAGAAATGCGTTGCCTGGGTTTACGATGATTCCTCTATCGGTTCCGATCTGTCATCCGGCAACTGGGACGACTTTGAAATGCCGCTGAACTCAGAGGATGACAACCCCTGGGGTCTGGCCGTGCCACTGGAAGAACGCAATTGCGTCTTCGGGCACTTCATGTCCGGTATCAGCTTTGACTGGCTGCAATCCGGTCAGTTGCAGGAATGGGAAGCCAAATGGGGTATCCAGCCGACCCAGTTCCTAGAAGATAAGAAAGCTCAGTACGCCGACTGGCTGGCTGAGTAAGCCGGAAACTTCCGGAAACCGGGGTGTCTCGCCGACTGGCGGGCACCCTTTTCCGGCGGATTAACACGGTCAATGGAAATGCCCGAACTTATCGGTCGGTACTTTCTCGATCTGTATGAAGTCGCACCCCGGTGGAACTTCGTCTTTTTCCATGATCCTGTTCAATGGGAGCGGCTGGTCAAGGGCTTCTGGGTCACCGTTGAGCTCTCTGTCCTTTGCGTGTTTTTCAGCGTAATCATCGGCGTTGTGGGCGCGTGGTTACAGGGTTCCCCGCTGGTGATATTGCGCCGTCTGGTTCAGGGCTATATCCAGTTTTTCCGCAACACGCCACCCTTTGTGCAACTCCTGTTCTTCTATTTCGCCTTGGGGCAGTTCACACCAACCCATTCACCGGATGGCTGGTTGGAAGTCCCCATCATCTCCAACGTTGGCTGGGCCATTATCTCGCTGTCGTTTTTTGCCGGCGCCTTCAATGTGGAAATCTTCCGCGCCGGGATTGAAGCCGTTCCCGAATCCACACAGGAAGCCGCAGAAGCGCTCGGTTTCAACAGATTGCAGATTTACGGATACATTGTTCTGCCGCTAGCATTTCGCGTTTCGTTACCCGCCCTCAATAACAACCTTGTCAACCTGGTCAAGACAACGACCCAGGCCCTTGCCATTGCCGTGCCAGAACTTCTCTATCAGATGCTCGGCATCTGGAATGACTTTCCCTCAGCGCTCTATCCGGCGCTGAGCGTGGTCTTCGTGGTCTATATCGGCCTTGTCGGCATTCTGGTGTTTTCCATGCACAAATGGGAAAAGGCCATGCATATTCCAGGGTATGGCACATGAGCAGATCAATCCCCGGTGTCACAACACAAACCTTTACGGACCTTCCGGTTCTGTTGCCCCTGGACCAGAACCGGGCCAGCGGCCCCCATCCCCTGATGGTCAGCCGGTGGATCGCCGCCATACCATGGTGGGCGCCATTTCTCCTGGTGGCTGTCATCCTGCTTTGGCCGCTGAGCGCATCGGCGGCAAAATTCACCTACACGGATGCGGTTCAGACCCTGATCCGATGGTTGCCGTTTCTAATTACCGAAGGCTTTCTGTTCAACGTCCTGATTTCCTTTTTTGCCATGGCAATTGGCACGTTTCTGGGCGTATTGCTGGGGTTCGCGCAGATATCGCTGATCACACCCGTTCGGATCGCCGCAAAATTCATCACCCAGGCTTTCCGAAATTCACCATGGCTGGTGCTCCTTTACATCGTCCTGCTGGCGTTACCTTTTGAAATCACCATTGGTGATCTCATCATTCCGGTGCCGGACTGGATGAAGGCCGTCATCGGCCTTTCCCTGCCCATCATGGCGAACATCGCCGAGATCGTCCGCGGCGCCGTACAATCTGTTCCCACGGCTCAGTGGGAGGCGTCCGAGGCATTGGCGTTCAATCGGACCCAGCAGCTTTGGATGATTATCCTGCCGCAGTGCTTCAAACGCATGATTCCGCCCTGGATGAACTGGTATGCCATCCTGACCATGGCGACACCGCTGTGTTCCCTGTTGGGCGTGGAAGAACTGATCACCCTGTCCCGGCAGGCCATGGAAGGTTCCGACAACCATCCGGAACTGCTGGTTCCGTTCTATGGTTTTGCCCTACTCATCTTCTTTGTCTATTGCTATCCCATCGCCCGGTGGACCCTGCGGCTTGAGCGCCGCTACGCCGTGAAGCTGTAAGAAACGAGGTACGTGTGATGTCACAACCAGGCTGGACACCCGATCAACCCATGGTTTCCATCCAGGATGTTCATAAGTCCTTCGGACCTCTGGAGGTGCTGAAGGGCGTTTCCATGGACATCATGAAAGGTGAATGTGTCTGCATCATCGGCCCCAGTGGCTCGGGTAAATCCACATTGATCCGCTGCGTGAACGCGCTCAACCCCATTAACGCGGGCTCCATCTTGGTTGAAGGACAGGAAGTCAACGACCCGAACCTCAACAAACTGGAACTGCGTAAAAAAGTCGGCATGGTGTTCCAACAATACAATCTGTTCCCCCACAAAACCGCGCTTCAGAACATCATGATGGCCCCGGTTTCGGTGTTAAAACAGAACAGGCAGGACGTGGAGGTCCGGGCCCGCGACCTGATCAGGAAAGTGCGCCTAGAGGGCAAGGAAGACAGTTACCCCGGCGAACTTTCCGGCGGTCAGCAACAACGCGTTGCCATTGCCCGCTCCCTTGCCATGAATCCCGACGTTATGTTGTTTGATGAGGTCACGGCGGCTCTCGATCCGGAAACGGTGAAGGAAGTTCTGGTCACCATCCGCGAGCTGGCCGAAGAGGGCATGACCTGTATTCTGGTCACACATGAAATGGGATTTGCCCGGGAAGTTTCCAATCATATCTACTTCACAGACCGGGGAGTGATCGTTGAACACGGCCCGCCCACCACGTTCTTTGACGATGCCAGGGACCCGCGCACCAGAGAATTCCTGAGCCAGATTTTGTGAGGCCTCAGCGCGGGTGTCCGCCTCATTCATGCGGCCGTCACTCCGCCGGGGAGGTCGCCGCTGGAGATAGTGTCAAGAAACCTGCGCACTTTTATTTTCAGGCGGTGTCTGCTCTGGTGTTGGTTTCCGTCTGTTTCAGCGGATCCATGTTCATGTAGTGCCGTGTGCTCCATTTGCTTCCAGCGATGTGTCTCAGCCTGGCTGCAGCCATGCTGAGACAGGATTGCGCATCCGGGAAGGCGCCGCCGACGCGGGTCCGTCTGCGGATTTCCCGCCTGAGCCTCTCCAGCGGATTGTTGGTTTTCAATTTGATCCAGTGCTGATCCGGGAAAGCGTAATAGGCGAAGGTCTCCGTAATTGATCCCGCCACCAGTTCCGCCGCCTTCGCCCGTCGGAGAGCCTTCAGTTTAGCGATCCCTTCATTGCTCTTGGTCTTAGCCGCTGATCGGTCCTCGCTGGCGTGGATGGCGTTCAGCATATGCGCCACCTCGCGCACCTTGGTTGACGCTACGTGACTGAAGACGTTGCGGTAGAAATGCACCACACAGCGCTGCTAGCGGGCGTCTGGATAATATTCCCCGACGGCGAAGATCAGACCCAGGCAGGCGTCGGCGATTATAAGTTGAACCCCCTTCAGGCGGCGCCGCTTGAGATGCTTAAGGAACGCAGACCTTCCCGACTTTGCCCTCCTTGGCACCCTCGACAATCCCCAGCATCTCCCTGAAGCCCTCCGCGCCCCCGCCAATGGCGACAAGCAGGCAAACATGGCGGACTTCCCCGGCCCAAGTCCGCTTGAGCACGATACCGTCCAAATAAACGTAAGGATGCGCGCCCGGGATCGCCGCGTTGCGCCATTCCTCGATCTTGGCGTAAATCTTCTTGTTCAGGGTCGACACCGTGCCCGCGCTGACCCGCGGGCCCTTGAGACCATCGGTGATATCCCAGGTCCGGCGCGGACAGACGCCAGCCAAATACATCTCCATCAAAGCTTCTTCGACGGATGCCGCCCGGCGGCGGTAGCGTTCGATGATCGCCGCCTCGAAGGCCTGCCTGCGGAGCTTTGGGACCTTTAGTGTCACCTCACCGGCTTTCGTGTGAAGCCGGCGGGCACGATAACCAGCTCGGTAACCTCGACGAGCATCAGCCCGTTCATAGCGGCCAGCTTCGGCCAAAGCGTCCGCTTCCGCGGCCAATAGCGCGTTCAGTGTCTCCTCGACTGTGGTGCGGACAACCTTGCCCAGGTGATCCCAGATACGCTCAGCGGCAATTCTAATGACCTTGCTCAATGCTTCTGTCTTGTTATGCTCGTTCATGGTGGTTCCTTTCTTCCTGGCTAACATTGATTTTCAGAAAATCAATTCTAACCAGAGGCGAAACCACCGCCCGATCAAATGTGCGCAACTTTCTTTACGTTATTGCTCAATTGCGCCGTCTGAAGGGCAGTCAGGTCGGCGGCAAAATGCCGAACGACTTCGCGAATTTTAGCTTCGGAAATTCTTGAACGGGCCGCATACTTGTTTTTCATTGCCATGCTTAGCTTTATGCCCCTCTTTAAGACACTCAGATAGGCATGACCCATGAAGTATCCTGGGTTAACTGATGGACCCAATGACGCCGCCCTGACAGTCATACTGGCGCATGGTGCTGGTGCGCCTATGGACAGCCCCTTTATGGAGGCATTCGCAACTGGAGTCGCGGCGGCGGGATTCCAATGTGTACGCTTTGAGTTTCCTTATATGGCGGCACGGCGTGAACGTGAGGGGCGAACACCGCCCAATCCCCTGCCCGTTCTTCTTGATACCTGGAAACAGGTTATTAGAGACGTTGCCCGGACCAACCCGGATACGGCAATTGTCATTGGTGGAAAATCCATGGGCGGGCGAGTTGCCAGCATGCTTGCTGCTGATACTGCGCCCGATTGCCCAGAGATTGCCGGTTTGGTGTGCCTGGGGTATCCCTTTCATCCAGCGGGCAAACCGGAGAAGCTGAGAATCGACCATCTGAAATCTATCAAAATTCCATCACTGTTCATTCAGGGCACCCGGGATATGCTTGGCAATCAGGAAGAGGTTGGAGAATATGTGCTCTCGCCCTCAATACACGTCCACTGGCTGGCAGATGGTGATCACAGTTTCAAACCACGCAGGTCTTCGGGACGCACGGAGGCCCAGAATTGGCAGGAAGGCATTGATCAGTTGGTGGTTTTTGCCGAACAACTGTTGAAATGACGGATCCAAATCCGGCTACGATCAAGAAACGCTCAGTCATGATTGCCGGTCCCGCGACAAGTGTTTCAGTAGAGGGTGCTTTCCGGGCGGCTAAAATTTGAACAACTGGTCGAGAAGTTGCTCTGGTGTGATCTTTTGCTGGCTCGGTTGTTGTTGTGTTTCCGTTTCCGGAGCGTCGTTCGTTGTTCCGGATTGAGGCGGCGGCGTTTGTTGTTGTGTTGATCCTTGCGATGTATTACCAGCGCCAAGAACGCCCTGAAGAAGCATACCCAGGCCTGGTACTTTTTCTTCGAGTTTTCCAGGGCCTTGGGAAACCTCACCGCGCCCGTCGCCGCCTTCGTCGCCACCCCCGTCACTGACAAGCGACCCGCCTTCCAGAGTGACAGTGGGCGAATCAATTGAGCCCTGAATACTGAAGGACAGGGTTTGCCGTGATCCTGTTGTTTGCGCAAGGACTGCGGTCAACAGGTTCGGGGCAAGGTTCAATTCACCGACGATATTCATGGTCCAATCACTCAAATCCACACTTCCCGTGGCCGTACCGTCGCCAAAGCCTGATTGCAACCCGAAATCGCTAATCTCTGCAACGCCGTCGGTAAAAGTAAATGAACCACCCGCGTCCGCAAGCCCACCCGTTTTCTTACCGCCAAGCCCAGTGCCCAATTGCCCGATGGCCTGGACAAGATCGGTCAGCCCGGCAAGAGGCGAGCCGCCGCCCGCATTTTTCACGTCAATCCCGGCAGCACCGAATTTTCCGGTACCACTGAGTTTATTGACCAATGCGGCAACGCTCCTGCCGGAGGATTCAAAATCTCCATTAAAGGAAACGGCTCCTGTTGCGCTGCCCTGGCTGGAGAATTTACTTAGCAGAGTTGCAATGCTGCCGCCCTCGAACGACAGGTTGGTCTGAATGGAAGGTGTGGAAACACTGTTCAGCAGACCCTTAACGGTTAACGTTCCACCGAATACATTGCTCTTAACGTCTTTTATGGTGAGAACCCCATCAACCAGTGACAGAGACGCCGCCAAATCCTTGAGGGTAATGGCGTTGTACTTCACCGATGTAGATTGAAGTTGAATATCCGCGTTCACGGAAGAAAGCGCAGAGAGAGCAAGAGGCTCCGTTGACCATTGGGGCGCGCCCGAGGAACTCTCACTCGTTCGCGCGGATGAACTTCCGGAGGAGTTCTGAGAGGTGGTTGATGTATCCGCAACATCGACGGGTAGCAACATATCCAGATCGATGTCATTCGTGCCGAGCGATGCGACAATGTCTGGTTTGGTGCTGCCCAGGTCCACGCTCGCCGATCCCCGGGCAATGAGCGCCCCTTGCTGAATACGAAGATCGGTCAAACTAACGCCGGCCAGTCCGCCTCTGACACGTGACACGAAGTCCAATGGGCCCAATTTTCCAGTGGGCTGATAATCGATTCCAAGCCTTTTGAGAAGTCCGTTTATGTCCCCATGGCGGAGGGTAACATTGGCATCCACCATTGGTTTGATCAGTAAACTCGATAACCGGCCATCGACATCGAGCGCCCCGCCAAAGGCCTTGAAAGTTCCGACCATAGCGGGTTGCAGAACGGACCCGTTAAGCGCGGCATCTATGCTGACCCTGCCAATCTGTTCGGGCGAATGTGGCAGGTCGATGGCAAAGATATTGGCAAGTGGTGCAACGTTACCGGTGCCCATCTGCGTTTTCACGTCGCTAAACGTCGGGTTTCCACCAAGGTCCGTGATGGCCCCGGTTATAGCGGCAGATGCACCGGCGAAATCATCTACACTGGCTGATTCCAGCGATAAATCGCCCTGAAACAGAGAACCCTCCAGGTTAAGTCCCTTGATGCTGTGCCCTTGATGAATGATCTCGCCAACCTGAACGCGAAGATTGGAATCAAACGTTGTCAAAACCTTTAATGCAGACAGGGGAGAGTCCGTGCCGAACTCCACGTTATTGTCATTAGAACCCGCCTGTGTCTTGGGGTCGGATTTGGATTCCCCGGTCGGTTTTCGAGAGTCCGTGTTGGATAGGGCTGGCAAGTAACCATCAAGGTCAATTCGGTCCAAAGAGACGCTGGCACCAAACGCCAATCGCTTGCGGATCGCAAGTGTTACCCCGCCTGAAAGGTTGGAACGATCAAAAGACGCCTTGGCGTTGGCGATTTGAATCTGTTTGGGATTGGCCCGAATGGTTGCACTGAGGGAAACTTTTCGCAGCCGGTCACCTGGGACGTGTGAAATGTCAATATCCAGCCAACGGGCCAGTCCACGAGTGTCGCCAATGGAAATTTCACTGTCGCCCTCAAACTGGAGAACACCATCCTGTTCATTCAAAAAGCCAAACAGCGCGACATCAGATGCTCCAGGAAGTTGTGCAGAAAACTGGCTTACGGTGAGTTCGCCGTTCGCCATATCGAGATTGAGACGGATAGGCCCCGCTTTCTCGCCACGATAGGTCAGGGCATCGACAACAAGAGACGAGCTCAGTGAGATATTGTCCGGAATCTGTGGAACGGGTTGCTCTCGCGTACTATTGTCCGTGGATTGGGTGTTGTTGGGCTGTACCTCGACACCGGTTGTATCAACCGCTGTGTCTGGTGAATAGGGAGCAAGAGAAAGCACGGTATCCAGGTCGATATGAGAAACCGTCATCGCCGTTTCTGCGGAAACTGTGTCACCCAATGTTGCGGAAGCATCACCTTCCAGCGTGGTACTGCCGAGTTTGAAAGCAAGGCCGGAAACGGCTATCTGATTGGGTGTTGCTTCTACATCAGCAGAGGCATCAAAGTTTTGATTGATGAACCCCGGCAGGTCGGTTGACTTTACAGTCGAATACAGCAACGCAGAGAGCGAGTCACCGCTCGCATCGATACGCCCCTTGAATTTCGGCGCCTCGGATAAGTTGACGACGTTGCCGCTGATCTCGATTGTTGAATTGCTTCCCTCGGATCGGATTTGAGCGGAAACTGGAACGGTTCGTCCCTGGAAGACACCATCGACGGTGATCTCATAAGAAACGGGAACATCGCGAATGTTAAGCTGTCCGACACTGTAGAAAGGGCCTTGAAGGGATCCCGCCACGAACGAGGCGTTGAGTTGTTCAACACGCTCCGTCACACCCGATAGCAGGTCTTCATAAATGATCGTACCATTAACCACTTCGACATTGTCGAATTGAATAGCAGGCGCGGTTTCTGAGGAGGAATTTTGCCCCGCAGCATTTTCCTCGATAGCCGTCCCGTTACCAGTTTGCGCTGTTTGATGAAATGCCCAGTTCTGTTCCCCATTTTCCGAGACTTCGAGGTGTACGACAGGGTCCACAACCCTGACTTTTTGCACCTGAATTTCGCCGCCCAGCAGTGGCCCAAGCACCAGACGTACCTCAAGAGAACCAAGACGGGCCATTTCGGGATTTTTGGACCATTCAGCGTTGGCGAACCGAATGCCACTGGCTGTAAGTGCCGGTGACGGCAACACCGTCATACCGATATCACCCTCTATGGTAAGTTTACGTCCAGTGAGGTTTTCGACCTGTGCGGTAATCTGATTTTTATAGGTATTCCAGTCGATCATACCGGGCACGATCAGAACCGCCGCGATGAGCAGTACGACGATAACTCCCAGGCTAATCAGCACTTTTTTCACAAGCAAGGCTCCTGTTGCCGTTGGTGTTTGAAGGATAGTAGTGACTCTACCGTCACCGATCAATCAATGAGAATGACTCTGAAGTCGTTGACGTTCGTATAGGTTGGCCCGCATACAACAAGGTCGCCGATAACCTGAAAAAAGCCATAAGAATCGTTGGATTCAAGGGACTTTGAGGGTGTTTGATTGTGTTCCCGCGCGCGTTGCAGGGTATCCGGTGTGATCCGGGCACCAGCATTGTTCTCGGTACCATCAATTCCATCGGTATCACAGGCCATTGCGTGGATGCCTTCTTCACTGTTGAGGTGTTCGGCCATGGCAAGCATGTACTCACTGTTTCGCCCGCCTCGGCCAGGACCGCGAACAATAACCGTCGTTTCTCCACCGGAAATTAGTGCACAGGGTGGCTGAACAGGACCTTCTCCACGTTTGATTTGCAACGCCAGACTGGCATGGTCCGTGGCGACTGTACGGGCTTCCCCTTCGAGATCATCGCCCAGCATAAACGGTGTGTAGCCCGCCGCCGCCGCAACTTTTTGTGCCGCCTCCAGGCTGGTTTTTGGCAATGCGACAAGTTTTGTTTTGTTGCCACCAAGACGGGGATCGTCTGTCGTCGGTGTTTCGTCCGGCTCACTTTCCAGGATCGAGCGAACAGCCGGGGACAACTCAATTTTGTATTTTTCAAGGATCGCCCTGGCATCCGCATATGTTGTGTCGTCACCGACGGTTGGGCCCGATGCAATCACGGAAGGGTCATCACCGGGGACGTCAGATATCAGCAGGGAAATGACTTTTGCGGGATGTGCGGCCAAGGCCAGTCGCCCACCTTTAATGCCTGAGAGGTGCTTTCTGACACAGTTCATTTCGCTGATTGTTGCCCCTGAGCGAAGGAGAGCGTTGTTGATGTTTTGTTTCTCTTCGAACACCATGCCTTCAGCAGGCATGGTCAGCAGCGCGGAGCCGCCGCCCGAAATCAGGCACAGCAGTATATCATTTCCCCTAAGGCCACGGGCTATGTCCAGAATCCGGGTAGCCGCTTTCAGGCCCGCCGCGTCGGGGACCGGGTGGGCCGCTTCCACGATTTCGATTTTTTCGCAGGGAACCCCATAACCGTATCGGGTGACGACAAGACCCTGCAGTGGTCCTGCCCAGTTATCCTCAACGGCTTTTGCCATGGCCGCCGACGCTTTTCCCGCACCGACAACAACAAGTCGACCATTCTCAGGCACGTCTGGCAGGTGGGGAGGAACGCATACGCCCGGTAATGCGGCCTGCACCGCGGCGGCAAACATCTGGTCGAGAAGGTCCAGGGGATTTGGGCGCGCCATGAGGTGATACGGAGTTTGACTTTAATGAAAACAAGATCACGCATATGGCTGAATTTGACGGGTAAAGTCAACGCAGCCGTTCATGAAATTTATCGGCCCGCCGGGAAATATTGATTCCCCGTTTCTTAACGGGTTACCGGGCAAACGCTTGCCTGGATTAACGATGTCCCTGGGGTCGCGGACCGCCCCGTGGTTTAGGAATATCTCAAAGAGCTGTCTCAAATCAGGTCGTAAAACACCGCCACGAAAAGGAACTAAATTGATTGGTCGTCGATCATTTTTTTTAACGACTCAATCCGCACCTGAACAGAAGGCATAAAGGGGTTTACAGCAATGGCCTCTTCAAAGGCCTGTAAAGCCTTGTGGGGCTCACCGGATGCCGAATACAGGAGCCCGCGTCCAGAGAGCGCTCCAAAATGTCGAGGTTCCAGTAACAATGTTTCAGAAACATCACTTTGTGAGGCGTCAATCTTTCCCATGAGGTAGTAGACCGTCGCCCGTTTGTTCCATCCTTCTGCAAAATCCGGGTCCTGTTCGATAACATCGGTAAAAACCGCCGCGGCAACGACATAATCACCATTATCCATGGCTTCGATACCTTTGAGCATCTTGTCATTCAGGATCGGATCATCGTGGGCGGTCCAGATTTCCCAGATACTGGAAACGTACTTGTTTGCTTCCGTGAAGCTACTGGCGGTCTGAAGCTTGCCAAAAAGAATATCCAGTTCAGGATCATTTTGATCCGCAAGAACAGGGAAATTGCTGAATGCGAGCGTCAGATAACAAGAGAAAACAAAGAGGGCTAACTTTCTAAACATGCAGACAGCATAGGTTAGGATTTCCCGTGCGCCAATAGTTTGCTATGAAGGTGGGAAACACATTTCTGCGAGCGTGATAAACGAACGTACGTCATCGAAGGATTCTGTTGATGATATGACGGGTAAACTGGCCTACCTCTCTCCTCAATCCAGCGCTGATGTGCCAATTGCTGACTTTAGCCATCTGTACGTCGCCCGTGATCCGCGAGCATATTACATAGCACTCGCTGCCCTCGAATACCAAACGCCAGATCACATCCAGAAACTGGCTCGACAATGTCTCGCGTACCTGTCGGCTCGCCAGCCCGACCGTATTCCCTGGGTTGTAGACGTTGGCTGTGGCTACGGTACAAATGGTGCCGGTTTGTTGTACGACGTTTCCATTCAATCCCTGTTGCGTCGATACGCCAATCCCAGGATGGATACCGTGGCACCGGACGATGTCATTGAACAGGATACATTGTATTTCGTTTTGGGTAAGCGAAAGCCCTATAGGATTGCGGGCTTGGATGTTTCCCGCAATGCACTGGATTATGGATTGAGTGCCGGAACGCTCGATCTTGGTTTTGATGACGATCTGCTGTCCAGGGACGTCCCGGAGCGCCTTGCAGAGATTGTCTGCTCTGGCGCGCTTATCCTTGAAAGCGGTGTGCCAATCTATGTTCTCCCTCGAATTCTCGATAAACTTTTATCTGTATCAAAGGGCGGAACAAAACCCTGGATAATCTCGGCACCCCCGCGATATACCAATGTTTCGGTTTATTCAGAAACCGTGGAAGCGCACGGATATGTTATGGAAAAAGTATCAAAGGTTCCATTGCCTCACCGTCGGTTCAGTTCTGAGGAAGAAGGTTTCCGCATCATGAGCCAGCAGGAGAAAATGGGGCTGGATGTTGAAAGGGAGCAGACAACCGGTTTTATCTACGTCGATCTGTATCTGTCCCGCCCCCGGGAAGAAAGCGAGGGGAAAAACCGCTTTACGCCAGTTTTGACGGCTTAGGTCCGCCCGTCGCCCAGTCGAGCAACTCAACGGTATGGACAACAGGAAGGTTCCCATGTTGTTCGATTTGAACCTGACAGCCGATATTGCCAGCAGCAATGACACTGGCACCTGTTGATCGCAGGTTATCCGCCTTGCGTTTGCCCAGTTCGCCGGCTAGTTCCGGTTGGGTCAGGTTGTAGGTGCCCGCGGACCCACAGCACAGATGGCTTTCCTGTGGTGTTACAACTGTAAAACCTGCTTTTTCCAGCAGCGATATCGGGCCTGAGCCCAATTTCTGTCCATGTTGCATGGAACAGGCCGAGTGATACGCGACGGTTGGTAATGATCCCGGATCTGAAAATGAGAGGTCCATGTCCGTTAGCAATTCGCTGATATCCTTGCAAAGGGAAGAAATTGTTCTGGCTTGAGCCGCCCACTCGGGGTCATCTCTCAACATATGTCCATAGTCTTTCAGGGTAGTTCCGCACCCCGATGCGTTTACGACAACAGCATCAAGGTTCTCAATGGAACTCCAAGCCGCGATGTTCTGTTTTGCCCGTTTCCGGGCAGGGTCCGATTTACCCATATGGTGTTCGAGCGCGCCGCAACAGCCGGAATGTTCCGCAACGATTACCTCGCACCCGTGCCGGGTGAGAAGTCGGATGGTTGCTTCATTAATCTCCGGGCCCAGAACCTGCTGGGCACAACCATTCATCAGGGCAACGCGTTTCAGGGCAGGGCCGTGGGCCGGAAAACTTTGAGGGGTATCGACCGGTGATGCGCCGTAAACACTATCCGGGGCCATTGTGATCATGTTTGTGAGTGTTTTTGGCAGCAATCCCCTGAACGGCTTAATCATGGAGGCCCCTAACAGACACAATCGAAACAGCCATGGACGTGGCAGAATGATTGACAGGAGAATACGGAACCCGTGATCAAAAGCGGGCCGGGTCGTGCGCTCTTCTATTCTCTCCCGCGCCAAGTCAACCAGATGCATGTAATCAACACCCGACGGGCAGGTCGTCATACAGGAGAGACAGCTCAGGCACCGATCAATGTGCTTAGTTATTTTGGTGGACGGCTCTTCATCCTTTTCCAGCATTTCCTTGATCAGATAGATTCGCCCTCGCGGACTGTCCAATTCATCGCCGCGAATGATGTATGTCGGGCAAGTTGCCGTACAGAGACCACAATGAACACACCGCCGCAGAATTTCGTCTGCTTCCTGTATCTGTGGATCCTGTAACTGTGTGATCGTGAACTGTGTTTGCATTGATTTGTTCTTTAGCCGTTACCATGTATGCGCCCGGGGTTAAGAATGCCTTCCGGGTCAAAAGCGGATTTGATGCGTTTGTTCAAGGAAGCTATTCCGGGGGGCATGGGCTGGAAAACAGACACCTGTTGTCGCGCGGCTCTATCTCCAAGAACAAGTGTGGCGTGTCCTGTGACCTGACGGACAGCCTCTCTGATGATGGTCGATTGAGCATGCGGGTCTTTTGCCGATAATCCCAGTGTAAGGAGCCCACCACCCCAATCGAACATTACCTCACCGTCAACTTGACCCAGTATGGTTGCTGCAACACGTGCCCCGTCTGCTGGCGGTACTGAAATGCGCCATAAGGTGGACCAGTTATCCATTTTCCGTAACGCTGATGCAGTGCCGGTCTCTGCCCAGAATTCATGACTGCGCTTAGAATGCAGTTCATCTATTGTCCCGACGTGTTCCAGCAGCTTGCGAAGAGCCGAACACCGGGCAATAACAGAAGGCTCGGGGCCTTCCACACGAACGGCTGTCACGGATGAATTGGAATTTGAAACCAGATCTACATCTGATCCTTTAGCAACGGCCCGCGGTAGGTATGCCGCTGCAGAAACCTCATGCGGGCTGTTCACCGCCGTTGCCATGGCCTGGATGGCTTGCTCGGCGTTAAGTCCCTGCAAAAGTAGAGTTCTTGATTTTTCAGGTGCGGGCAAAACCTTGATCGTAATTTCGTACATCACGGCCAATGTTCCCATGGAACCCGCCATGAGTTTAGATAAATCAAACCCGGTAACATTTTTCATGACGTTTCCACCGGACTTGAAAACCTCGCCTCGCCCGCTAACGGCGTGAAATCCCAGAATATGGTCTCGAATTCCGCCATATTTCAGACGGCCGGGACCGGCCAGGCCACAGGCAACCATGCCGCCAAGAGTTCCGGCGAAACCTTCACTTGAAGGGTGAGAAGACAGAATGGATGCGAGATCAACAGGATCGAACGCCAGACGCTGATTGTTGGTTTCAAGAGCCGCTAGAAGCGCCGTCATGGGTGTTGCGGCACCGGCGCGCAATACCAGCTCGGCCGGATCATATTGAAGAATGCCGGAGAAAGATGACACATCAAGAACTGTATCGCTCGCCATTGCATTCCCGAAACCCTGTTTTGAACCGTGTCCCCTTACGTCGACAGGCGTTCCGGACGAAACGGCCCACTTTAGAACGTCCAGCAATTGCGCTTCGTTCTCCGGTTTCAAATGGCTGGTCATGCTGCACCCTAGAACCGCGGAATGTCCGGGAAAGGGAGCTTGCCATTGTGGACATGCATCTTTCCCAGTTCGGAGCAGCGATGGAGGGTCGGATAAACCTTTCCCGGGTTCAGGAGCTGCTGTGGATCAAACGCACATTTCAGACGTTGCTGTTGTTTCATGTCATCATCGGTAAACATTTCCCCCATCAGATCACGTTTTTCCACGCCGACACCGTGTTCTCCCGTGAGGACGCCACCAACATCAACGCAAAGTTTCAGGATCGCGGCACCAAAGGCTTCGGCGCGTTCCAGTTCACCAGCACTATTGGCATCGAACAGGATCAGGGGGTGCAGATTTCCATCCCCGGCATGGAAAACATTGGCACACCGCAGGCCAAATTTTTGCGACATTTCCGCCATTTCTCTTAACACCCTGGGCAACTGGGATCGGGGTATCGTTCCATCCATGCAGATGTAATCCGGCGACATACGCCCCATGGCCGGAAAGGCATTTTTCCGGCCCGACCAAAAAATCATGCGCTCGCTCTCACTTTCAGATGTTCGTTGGTAGGTTGCTTTGTTCCGCCGCGCGATTTCACCGACACGCTCAATAAGGTGGTCAACCTCGATTCGCGGGCCATCAAGTTCGACAATAAGTAACGCCTCCACATCCATGGGATAACCTGCGTGGACAAAATCTTCCGTTGCATGAATAGCGTGACGATCCATCATTTCCAGGCCGCCCGGTATGATGCCTTCGCTGATGATTGCAGCGACACAATCCCCCGCAGACTCAGAAGACTCAAATCCCAGCAGAAGCGCTCGCGCCACGGAGGGTTTCTGGAGAATCCGAACCGTTACCTCGGTTATGACGCCAAGTAATCCCTCGGAGCCTGTAATGACTCCCAACAAATCATAGCCGCCCGCATCCATATAGCGTCCGCCAATGCGCACAATTTCACCGTCCATAAGGACCATCTCAACCCCTAGGACGTTATTGGAGGTCAGACCATATTTCAGACAATGAACACCACCCGAGTTTTCGGCGACATTGCCGCCGATGGAGCAGGCGATCTGACTGCTGGGGTCGGGGGCGTAGTAAAAACCCCTGTGCTCGACGGCGTGTGTGAGGGCCAGATTGGTGACGCCCGGCTGCGATACCACACAGCGGTTTTCAAAGTCGATATCCAGGATTTTGTTGAATTTTCCAAGCCCCAGGGTCACGCCGTCGGCAAGCGGAAGCGCGCCCCCCGATAGCCCGGTTCCCGAACCGCGGGGAACAACTTTGATCCCACTGGAATGGCAGTATTTCAGAACCGCCGAAACCTGAGCCGTCGTTTCGGGTAGAACAACAACCATGGGCAATTGGCGATAGGCACTCAATCCATCACATTCATATGCCGATAACTCCTGAGTATCCGCGATGACCCCTTCGCCAGGTACAATGGCACCGAGGACGGCAATGATTTCCTCGCGTTTTGCAAGAATTGATTTATCCGGTTCGGGCATTTTCATGGCAGATTAAGCCTCCTGGCTTGTTATTTTAACGCGTTGGTCTGGGCAGATCAAAACCTGATCGACTGTTTGGTGGGTTGTTCCGGGTACGAGTTCCTATATAATGACCCTGTTTAGAATAGAGGATGATGCATGAGCTCAGAGATAACCTACCGTTTTTTGACCCCTGACGGTGAGAAAATATGCGTCATGCTATCATTTGATGACGACACCTATCGTATTATCAATGATGAAGATATTGATCGCCCGGAATGGGCGCGCCTCGAAAACCACAAGTGTGAAAATTGTCCTCTCGGGGCAGAAGTAGAGTGGTGCCCCGCCGCGTTGGTGATGGCCCAGATTGTTCCCAAGTTTCGATCATATTATTCCTATGAAAAAGTCGTGGTTGAAGTGCAAACACCAAGTCGAAAAATTTCGGCGAACACGACTTTTCAAAAGGCCCTGGCATCCCTGATGGGGCTGGCGCTTGCGACTTCCGGATGTCCGCGGACCCGTTTTTTGCGGCCCATGGCGCGGTTTCATCTGCCGTTTTCTGATGAACAGGAAACGGTGTTTCGTTCGCTCTCCACACATCTGTTGAAGTCGTATGTAGAAAATCAGCAGTCCGGCGAATTCAGAGAAGTAGATTTCGATGGTCTTCGCGAAAGTTATAAACAAGTATCTATTGTCAACGGTTTTCTGGCCGATCGCGTTCGAAGCGCCGTGGAAGAAGACGCGGCTATCAATGCGGTGGTTACCCTTGATTTGTTTGCAGCGATTACGCCATCAGATACGGATGGCGGTTTCAAGCACATCGCCGGTGTGTTTGAACTGGAATCCGAGTAAAAGAAGTTTGTGTCGAAATCAGCGGATTTTAATATGAATGAACGACTCACAAAAAAAACCGCGCCAGGAGCGCGGTTTTTGACTACAGTCGAGGTTCTCTATAGAGTCTAAAGAACTAACCCTGTCGCACCTTAAAACGCGGGTTTTTCTTATTGATGACAAAATTGCGACCCTTGCGCCGTATCACGCGGCAATTGCGATCCCGCGTTTTGGCAGACTTAAGTGAGTTTCTGACTTTCATCGTTCAAATCCTTCATATCCCGCGCCGAAACCCGTTCAGGCCGCGGAACATAGGGCGCTGAAACCGTTCTGTCAACGCCACTTTGCCCAAATTTTGGGCTTTCACGCTAAAACTTCGATAAGGGTCGGACAGTCGTTTCCATGTGCCTGTTTCAAACATTCTGTCAGCGCTTCCGGTGTATCTGCCTTAACGGCCTTACAGCCGAAACCCTTTGCAATGGCCTGAAAATCGGGTGTGAATTCAATGCATCCAAGCGGCTCAATCCGGTCTTCAAGCATATAGTTGGAAATCGTTTCATATCCATGGTTGTTCCATAGCAGTATGGCAATTCCGGCTTTGGCTTCTACGGCTGAGGCCAATTCGCCAATCGTGAAAAGAAATCCTCCGTCGCCAACAAGGGCAATCACAGGACGATCCGGTGCGGCCACCTTGGCACCGATCGCAGCAGGCAACGCATAGCCCAGGGTGCCGTATCCGGTTGCCGAATTGAACCATGATCGGGGGGAAGGCGACTGGTAGGTGTGGTTGCCGGTATAGACCAACTGTGTGGAATCGCCGACGATAACAGGGTTTTCAAAGGCGGCGTTGATGGCCTTCAACCAGGGTTCGTGCAGGGTTGCCCATGATGATATGGCTGCCGCACAAGCGCGACACAATTCAGAGGCTCTCTGCTTTCCCGCAGAAGAGTCACTGGAGATATGGCGTGTTTCAAGTGCCGTATTCAAAGCGCTTAGTGCTAGGCGGGCGTCACTGGTGATCGCCAAATCAGCACGGTAGTTCCGAGCGGTTTGATCCGGCTCTATATCAATGCGGATGAGCTTTCCGGAAATCGGAAACGCACCGTGACGATAAACGTCGTAATCAGTTTCCCCCATTTCGGTGCCAACGGCGAGAATCACATCTGCATCCGCGATAGCCGCCCGCATGGGATCATAAGGGATGTAAGAACCACAAGACAGGGGGTGGTTTGGCGGAAGAACGCCTTTGGCGTTGATTGTTAACGCCGTGGGTGCCCCCAACCGTTCCGTAAGTTCTTGAGCCTCTTTGGCAGCGTCCACGGTGCCGCCGCCGTAAAAGATCAGGGGGCTTTTTGCTCTGGCAAGGAAATCGGCGGCCTGGTCAATCGCGTCCGGAGATGGCCCCGGTCGGGTGGCTTGAACGGCACCACCACGCTTCACATCGGCGGTGGGCAGGGAAAACACGTCGATGGGGATCTCGATGTGAACAGGGCGTGGCCGGGCGCCATTGAAAACGGCGAATGCCCGCGCGATTACCCCTGGTAAATCCCGCGGGCGCAGCACCGTCTGGCTGAACGCAGCAACCCCGGCGACGAGGTCGCGCTGATTGCGCAGTTCGTGCAAATGCCCTTCCTGAAGCCCCGCCTCGCCCAGGGCGTTCGTGCTGGAGATAACCAACATGGGAACTGAGTCGCCATAGGCCTGTCCCATTGCGGTGGCTATGTTGGTCATACCAGGGCCTGTGATGATCAAACATACACCCGGCTTTCCCGTAATTCTGGCATATCCGTCTGCCATAAATCCGGCACCTTGTTCATGCCGTGGTGTAATGTGGCGAATATCTGAACGCTGTAACCCGCGGTAGAGCTCAAGCGTGTGGACACCGGGAATTCCAAACACCGTATCGACACCATAGGCTTCCAGAATCTCCATCAACATTTCACCGCAGGTGGTCATTGTATACTCTTCGGAGTTAAAGAAATTACGTTTCGTAAGGCCATAAACGGGCCGGGCAAATCTGGCAACAGAAATCCATTGTTGTTTTGCCCCCGCCATGGCCTGAGAAATGGATGTTATTGTCGCCAACAATGGTTTGAAATTGTTCAAAGGCGCTCATTGTTGAAGGCTACCTCAGCGAAATGTCACGCCTGGCAGGACACACAGCATCTCATACAGCAAATTCGCGCCCAGCAACGCTGTATTGCCGCTCAGGTCGTAAGGCGGCGCCACTTCCACGAGGTCACATCCGACGATATTCAGTCCCCGGCATCCTCGGATGATTTCATAGCCCTGGATTACCGTCAGTCCGCCATATTCGGGTGTTCCTGTTCCCGGCGCGGCAGACGGATCAAGGCCGTCGATGTCAAAGCTGATGTGAACGGGGCCATCACCCAGTTTTTCCCGAACCTGATCCATGAGCGGAGCGAGTGATTTGTGCCAGCACTGGTTGGCTGTGACAACTTCAAAGCCTTGTGATCGGGGCCAATCAAAATCGTCCGCAGCATACCCGGTACCCCTGAGGCCGATCTGGTATACCCGATTGCCGACAAGCAAACCTTCTTCCATGGCACGTCGGAAGGGTGTACCGTGGGCAATGGGTTCGCCGAACATGTTGTCATTGATATCCGCATGGGCGTCGATGTGAACCATGCCTACCGGCCCATACTTCTTCTTCAGGGCCCGCAGGACAGGAAGGGCAACTGTATGGTCGCCGCCGAGGGTCAAAGGAACGCAATCGTGGGACAAAATGTCATCGTAAGCGGCTTCGATTATGTCCATGCTCTTCATGAGATTGAACGTGTTGATGGCGACGTCTCCGATATCGGCAACCTGTAAAGAGTCGAAGGGTGCCGCCCCCGTTTCCATATTGTAGGGGCGAAGCAGGCATGATTCCGCCCGTATGGCTCGCGGGCCGTATCGGGCACCGGAACGATTTGAAGTACCGATATCGAAGGGAACACCGACAAAACAGGCATCCAGACCACCTGCGTCGGGTTGGGACGGGAGCCGCATCATGGTGGCAGGACCACCGAAACGGGGCATTTCGTTGCCACCTAAAGGCTGGTTCTTCTGCGAAGACATGGTCGACTCCCTGGTTGCTTCCTTTTTGTCTGCTCACCTTTCAAATCGCTCAATCGCTTTATCCACAATGTATTCTCCGATGGGAATAGAGGACGTTGCCGCCGGCGATGGTGCATTGCAAACGAGGATACAGCGCGGTGTCTCTGCGAACAAAAAATCGTCGATCATGGTGCCATCCTGACCAACCGCCATGGCCCGTATTCCCGTGGGGTATGGCAGCATATCGGATAGTGTCAGTTCCGGACAGTATTTCCGGCATTTTTCCAGATAACCCCGCTTGAAAATCTGATTTCTGAATTCATCCATGCCCGTTTTTGCATGCTTTTTTACCAGCCGCCAAAATCCTCCAAAACGCGCCATATCGGCGACATCGCGAAGGTTTACGCTGCCTTTCGGGTAACCTTCGCGAGCGAATCCAAGAACAGCATTGGGGCCAATAGTCACACACCCTTCAATCATGCGGGTCAAGTGTACTCCCAGGAAAGGCAGTGCCGGGTCCGGCACCGGATAAATCAGATGTTTGACGATATCATTTTTCGCCGGCGGTAGTTTGTAATACTCGCCTCGAAACGGAATCATAGAGAAATTTTTGTCGACCTTTAACATATGCGCCAGTCGATCCGACATCATACCAGCGCATACGATGAGATGTCGGGCAAAAATCTCTTCATTGCCCGCGGTTAAAACAATCATGGCGCGGTCTTCCCGGGCGGCGGCGACCTCCCACCCCAACCGGATTTCGCCCCCGAGGTCCTGGAATTTTTCGCCCATGACCCGACATATCTGTGGGTAATCTGCGATACCCGTTGATTTTGCCAGGATTGCGCCAACACCGGCTATCCGGGGCTCTCTTTCTCGAAGCGCCGCCGCATCGAGGATCTCGGTATCAATCCTGTTTTGCCGACACCGTTCGGCGAGGTCTTTCATCCTTGCCAGTTCAATATCGTCAGTGGCGACAATCAGCTTGCCGCATTGTTCAACCGGGATATTGTTTTCGCGTGAAAACTGGATCGTTTCCTCTACACCGCGCCTGCAAAACGCCGCTTTCAGACTCCCGGGTTGATAGTAAACCCCGGCGTGGATAACACCGGAATTGTGCCCGGTCTGGTGCGTGGCCAACTGTTTCTCTTTCTCAATTGCGATAATCGAAGCGTTTGGCAATCTTGATTTCAATTGCCAGGCTGTTGACATGCCGACGATGCCGCCGCCTATGATCGCATAATCGTAAATCACGCTTTTTCGGGTAATTGATCGGAAATCAAAGAGAGGTAATCCAGCATGATCGTCGCTCCGGCAAGCGCCGTCACCTCGCCCACGTCATACTGAGGCGCGACTTCAACGAGATCCATGCCTTTGAAGTCGACGCCGCCGAGGTTCATGATAATGCAGCGGGCCTGGTGTGTCGAAAGCCCCCCGCATACAGGTGTTCCTGTGCCCGGTGCGAAAGCCGGATCAAGGCAATCAATATCAAATGTCATATAGGCAGGGTGTCCGCCGACTATGCGCCGCGCTTCTTCGGCGACCTTTTCCGGTCCATGCTCGTGAACGTAAAACGAGTCGAGCCAGATCATGCCCATTCTGTCTGTATTTTCTGTGCGGATTCCGATTTGAACGGAATGTTCCGGATCAATCACGCCTTCCTTGATGCCGTGGTAAAACATGGTCCCGTGATCGATGCGGTTTTCCTCTTCGCCCCAGGTGTCGGAGTGGGCATCAAAGTGAACCAGCGCCATGGGACCAAACTTTTCTGCATACGCACGGAGGATCGGGAGCGTGATGAAATGGTCGCCGCCCATGGATACGGTTGCTGTGTTTTCTTTGAGAATGCCTGCAATGTGCTCCTGGATTTGCCGTGGCACGTCGTTGGGGTTTCCGTGATCCAGACCCGCATCACCATAGTCAACAGCCGCGATCCTTGCAAGCGGATCAAACCCCCAGGGATAGTTGCCACCTTGCCATGCCAGATTGGTCGACGCCGCCCGGATCGCGCGGGGTCCAAATCTTGTGCCGGGGCGGTTTGTGACCGCAAGATCGTATGGGACTCCCGTTACTGCCACATCGATGCCATCAAGGTTCCTGGAGTATTTTAGACGCAGAAAACTTGTCGCCCCGCCATAGGTCGGCTCACCATGGGTTTTGTAAACAGTATCCCTGAGAAACGCGTGGTCTACACCCCACGCGCCGTCATAATCTCCAACATTTGTCATTGGTTACGAGCCTTTGAATCCATCGGATATATTTTGCGATACGCAGGTTTACACCGCGACAGGTACGCTGCCAAGAAGGGTATTGGATACACCAGATACCCCCGCCCGCATCCTGGTGTTTGTGGGTTCGGACGGAATGCGATCGAGTATCGTGGCCGGGATTAATTGTCCCGGAATATGTACCCCATGGCAGTCTTCTTCGACGGCATCCGGTTTCAGGCCCGCAGCGGCAGTTTTTAAACTCGGCTTATCCGAATCTTAACCCTTGGGAGCAAGCTGGTGCTGGTACTAGCGCTGGTGATTCTCAGCAACAGGCTCAGTTGGCT
Organism: Trididemnum clinides; assembly: GCA_963675345.1. Lineage (NCBI taxonomy): Eukaryota > Metazoa > Chordata > Ascidiacea > Aplousobranchia > Didemnidae > Trididemnum > Trididemnum clinides. The sequence goes on from CAVLYW010000069.1 coordinate 172,877, forward strand.
CGTGAACAAATGCGTTCTCAGGAAAAGATTGCAGGCATTCAATCTTCTGCTCAGATTAAGTCTTCTCAACAGCAGGCTGATGCCGGTGTTCAGTCTGCTCAAATTGCTGCTGATGCTTCTAAGTACGGTACGGATAAGACTACTGATGTTGGTAACCGTCAGGTTGATGTCCTCGCTCAACGTCTTCAGGCTGATATTCCACATATCCAGGCTCAGACTGCTCAAGCTGTTGCACAGACTTCATTGATGCATGTTCAACGCATGCAGGCCATGAATGAGGAACAACTATCGCGTGCTATGGTTCCTTTTGCGAAGGACCTTGCTCGCGCGAATCTTACTGCTCAACAGACACGGAGTTTTATTAATGCTTTGGCTAATGTATTTTCTGGTAGCGGTTCTTCTGGGTCTGGTGATCGGTCAGCTTCCGAAGATTCAGATGGTATTGGCTACGCTGTTGGTGGTGCCGCTAGTGTTCTTGGTACCATTGCTCTTTCGCGGACAAAGTTGTTTCGAAGTCTGCTTTCCAAAGTTCCTTCAATGGTAAGATTTATCCGTGATCGCACTAAGTGGGGTTGGTTTTCTAAATCAACCTTCCGCCCGCAGTGGAGAGATTATAAAGATCAAGGCCAGCGGCCCGCGGCGGTTTCGCTTTTATCAGGCCAGATACTTTTTGATTGGATACTGACTGAGCGGCCAGCGCAGACCATCATTTTGGGGCATTAAATTAACTGATAAAGCGCGCTATACTTGAACGCCCGGTTCCTGTATCTAACTGCCCTGAAGCTCCGATTAGACGAATTGACCCGGCAATGCTCATGCGATTGATGACAGGCAGCGTGTTTCGCCAATTAAGTGTCGGCCTTGCGCTTGTTGCGGGTGGTCTGATCGCCATTGCCTGGCTTATCAAGGCTCTTCAATACGTCGAGATGATCATCAATAACGGCGCTTCCCTGTGGACGTTGTTCGAGATAACCGTGTTACTAATCCCGAGCTTTCTTGGCGTGCTATTACCAATAGCTCTGTTTATCACGGTCATGTTTATCTATTCCAAGATGACGACGGACCGGGAACTGGTCGTTATGTCGGCGACGGGCCTTAGTCCTCTACAACTTGCCAGGCCAGCCCTTATTCTTGCCGGGATTATCACCGTCCTCGGGTATTTTGTAAATTTCTACATTCTACCTGAAACCTACCGCATGTTTGGCGAATTGAAGTGGCATATCCGCTATAATCTCGCCCAGGTGCCCCTCGAGGAAGGGACGTTCAACACCTTTGGTGACAAAACCACGGTCTATATCCGGGAAAGAACAGCGTCCAATGAGCTGCGTGGAATATTCGTCCATGACGAGCGCGATCCGAAGGCACCTGTGACTGTCATGGCAAAACGAGGGTCCCTCGTGAAAACAGCCGAGGGCCTTCAAATCGTTATGTTTGATGGAAATCGGCAGGCGCTGGAAACGGAAACGCGGAATTACTCCGTTCTCTATTTTGATCGCTACACCTTTCCACTCAATACATTTGGCGCGCAAAAGGCCTATCGAACGCCCGATAGTCGTGAAATGACGGTGCGTGAGCTCTTTGATATTGAAAACAATACCATTGTGCTTCCTCGAGATTACCCCAAATATCTGATTGAGGGGCATAAGCGACTGGTATCGCCACTGGTGTCGATCGGCTTCGTTATGGTGGCTCTTGTAAGCCTGTTTTCAGACGGCTTCACCCGGCGAAACCAGAACAAACGCGTTGTCGTGGCTACAGTTGTCGTATTGCTTCTCCAGATCAGTCTGCTGGGTGTTGAAAACATGAGTGCCCGCAACCTGGCTCTCGTTCCATCAATTTATGTGGTCACCCTGTTACCGATCATCGTGGGGGCGCGGATGCTGTTCCGCCCGCCAATCCCGGAATACGGCAACTATCCTCTCGTCCCGGGGTGTTGCTGGAAGCGCTGAAAAATCTGGATCTGCTTGCGATCAACCGGGTTGAAGCCGAAACCCTTGTCCCAGTCATATGCGGTCTGGCCAATGATTGTCGTGAAACAGAAGCATCTGACGCCATCGACGATGATCCGCCGGGCCCGCGTCTCATGCGGATAGGATTGGCCTTCGGCGGTTTCGACATGGATTTGATGAGCTACCTATCGCGCATGCGCTCAATGGGTGTTGCCAAGGTCGTCATCACCGACGGAACACACGGTGCCTATCTGGCTGACGACGCCGGTATCCACTATTGCCCCAGTGTCAAAGTCGAACCAAAGGGCACCGCGGGGGCGGGCGATTCCTACACCTCAACGCTTTGCACCCATCTGGCGGGTGGTATTGAGGCCGGTTTTGCCATGCGGGCGGCGGCGATCAACTCGGCCTCTGTGGTCGGTTCAGTTGACACACAAAGCGGATTGCTGGACAGTGCCACCCTTCGCGAGCGTGTGGAAACCCTGACCAGCGATCTCCCCATCATCACTTGGGAGTGGGCCTCATGACACACCACAACGTGCTGATCATCATGTCCGATGAGCACCTGCGGGACGCCGTCGGGTGTTACGGACACCCTTTTGTAAAAACGCCGAACATCGACGCTCTCGCGGCAAACGGCACCCGGTTCACCACAGCCTATACCCCATCACCGATCTGCGTCCCGGCGCGGGCGTCTCTCGCCACGGGGCTAAACTTGCACCAGCATCGGTTCTGGAGCAATGCACAGGCCTATAACGGCAGCATGGAAAGCTGGGGACACCATCTGATCAAGGCCGGGCATCAGGTTCATTCCATTGGCAAACTGCATTATCGCAGGCGCGAAGATGACAATGGCTTCCTGAGTGAGCGGCATTCCATGCACGTCAAGAACGGTGAAGGATGGACGCGGGGGTTGCTGCGCCGCGAGCTACCCCATTGGGGGAAGACACAAGACTTCGCCGAACAGATCGGACCGGGTGAATGTGACTATACCTATCAGGATCGCCATGTTGTGGACGACACCTGTACATGGTTGCGCGAAACCGCACCTATGCATTGTGACAAACCCTGGGTCATGTTTTCCTCGTTCATCACACCGCACTATCCCCTGATTGTGCCGGATGAGTTCTATGATCTCTATCCGGCAGCCGACATGGCCCTGCCTGTTGCGGCGACGGATACGGACGGCTCCGATCACCCTGTCCTGAACAGTCTTCGTAACTTCATGAATTACGACGATCATTTCAATGACGCGAAACGCCGCATCGCCGTCGCTTCCTATTACGGTCTCTGTAGTTTTCTTGACCATAATGTTGGGCTGGTTCTGAACGCCTTGAGCGATAGTGGTCAGGCCGACAACACCATTGTCATTTACCTGAGCGATCATGGCGAAATGCTGGGCAATAAGGGATTTTGGACCAAGTGCAACATGTACGAAGAATCCGTTGCTATTCCCATGATCATCGCCGGACCGGGTGTTGCCAAAGGCAAGGTCTGTGAAACGCCGGTATCCCTGGTGGATATTTATCCCACGGTCCTGGAGGCCACAGGCGTGGCGGAGAACGCCAGCCATAAAGAACGACCGGGGCAATCGCTGTTAAACATCGCCCGGGCAGACAACAACCCGAACCGCCTGGTCCTCAGCCAGTATCACGACGGCGGCTCAATAACCGGAATGTTCATGATCCGTCATGGCCGCTGGAAATATGTTTACTACCCCGGCTACGAACCGCAATTGTTCGACTGTGTGGATGATCCCGAAGAGGCCTACAATCTGGGAACGGATCCCGGCTACGAAAGCACCCGCCGTGAATGCCACGATGCCATGCTAACGCTGGTTGATCCCGACGCGGCCAACGATTTGGCGTTTTCCGATCAGGCCGCCCGCATTGCCGCGCTCGGTGGTATGGCCGCGATCATGGCCACAGAGGATTACGACTTCACACCCATTGAAGATTGAAACCACTACCGATATCCGTGCGCTGACCTGCGGCGGCCATTGGCGTATGGAGATGCCGGGGCATGCCCCCTCCCTGAACCTGCTGGATTGGTCCATTGGCGCGGAATTTGTCCGGGCAGGGCGTTTCCCGGCTCTGCGAGTCAGACCAACGCCAGTGGGAGAACGCTACCCGCACAAATACCGGGCGCGGTTGGAATCCAAACGGTTGGATTTGACCCGGCCCGGGATGACGATAGAAGGCCCGGTGACGGAATTAGTGTAACTCTGCCCGCAGCTTCTGACGCAGGACGTCAATGGGCACCAGCTTGCCACGGGTTTCCACGCACCAGTACTGCCAGCCATTGCAGCTCGGTGCTTTCTGGACATGGGCACCGGCCTGATGGATTGAGCCTCTGAAATCGGATGTGGCGAGGGTGCCGTCCGCACGCACACGGGCGGCATGGCGTTTGTTCATATCATAGAGCGTCGTGCCGGCTTCCAGCAGGCCACGTTCCACAAGCCAGCCGAAAGGAATGCGGGGTTCCGCACGCCTGGCCGGCGTGTTCACAAGCTCAGGATCGTCTACAGGTTTAACCCTGGCAATGCGTTCATTGGCAACGGCGACATAGTTATCTTCGCGTTCAATGCCGACAAAGTTTCGTTTCAACCGCCTGGCTACGGCGCCGGTGGTGCCGGTCCCGAAGAACGGGTCAAGGATCAGATCGCCGGGTTTTGACGACGCCAGAATGATCCGGTGCAACAAGGCCTCCGGCTTTTGCGTCGGGTGCGCTTTTGATCCGTCATCACCCTTGATGCGTTCCTTGCCCGTACACAGCGGCATGGTCCAGTCGGAGCGCATCTGCAGATCGTCGTTCAGATTTTTCATGGCTTCATAGTTGAAGCAGTATCTGGCATCCTGACTGCGCGCGCACCAAATCATGGTCTCATGTGCGTTGGTAAACCGCCGCCCGCGAAAATTCGGCATGGGATTGGTTTTCAGCCATACCACATCGTTCAGAATCCAGAATCCCAGGTCCTGAAGAATGCGCCCGACGCGGAATATGTTGTGATAGCTGCCGATTACCCAGATGCCGCCATCGGGCTTCAGCACCCGTCGTGCCGCCCGCAACCACGCTTCGGTAAAGGCGTCATAGGCGGCGAAGGACTCGAACTGATCCCAATCCTGATCCACGGCATCGACCCTGGAATTGTTGGGACGCAACAGGTCGCCAGACAATTGCAGGTTGTAGGGTGGATCGGCGAAAACCAGATCAACGGAGCCTTCCGGCAATCCGTTCATGATGTCTACACAGTCTCCCTGGAGGATTTTGTTTTTGTAGTTTTTGATCTGCCCAGTCCTTGAACTACCCGGGCCTTAATCCACCCAGTTAAGGGGACACCATGGGCAAGCGGCGATTCGCCGTCAAGAAATAAATAAAATCAACGTATTAGAAAAATATTTTGACCCAATATGTTGAGTTCACGGCTCGACCGTGACTCAATATATAGCCTCGATAAAGAGCGGATAGAGAAAGGCCCTTCGCGCTCCAATCGTCGAAACCTATCAGATCGACACGTTGTCGATAAGGCGGGTCGAGCCCAAACGGACGGCGGCCAGCACCCGGAGATTATCCGGGTCTTCGTCTGTGGCATCCGTCACGGGGGTGAATGTTTCCGCATGACGACACTCCAGATAATCAACCGCCGCGAACCCGGCGGACAGCAGCGACGCCCGACCCATATTCAGCGCGGCAGGGATATCGCCTTTCTTGCGGACCGTTCCGGCAATACCGGTCAACACCTCATAAAGCGCGGGCGCAACCGCCCTTTCCGCATCGCTAAGATAGGCATTGCGTGACGACAGGGCGAGGCCATCTGGCGCGCGAACCGTCGGCACACCGAAAATCCGCACAGGAATATGCAGATCGCGAACCATCCGCCGGATGACCTGCAATTGCTGAAAGTCCTTTTCGCCAAACAGCGCCACATCCGGCAGAACCTGCAACAGAAGCTTGCTGACCACCGTGGCAACGCCGATAAAAAAGCCGGGGCGATACTCACCTTCCAGCGTGCTCCCGAGGTCACCCACGGTGATCCGTGTGACATCGCCCTCCGGGTACATGTCCTCGACCCGGGGCATAAAGAGCAGGTCAACATTCTCGTCCGATAACAGGGCACGGTCCCGATCCCTATCGCCGGGATAGGTGTCCAGGTCTTCGTTCTCACCGAACTGCGTCGGGTTCACAAACAGGCTCACGACCACATGACTGGCCTGTTCTCGCGCCGCTCTTACCAGACTCAGATGCCCGTCATGCAAGGCCCCCATAGTGGGAACCAGGGCAATGGTAACGCCCGCCGTGCGCAATGACGATACATGCTGCCTTAAGTCGGTGACCGTGGAGACGGTTACCAGCGTCTCTTTACCGGTCATTCCGTCTCGACTGATTTTTTCATACCGAAAAGGTGTTCGGGTCCCGGAAACCGCCCGGCCCGAACGTCCTCCGAATAAGCCTTGGCGGCGGCTTCGATCTGTTCACCCAAAAGGGCATAGCGTTTCACAAATTTGGCCGTGAAATCCATGAACAGTCCAACCATGTCTTCGGTCACCAGTATTTGCCCGTCACAGGCCGCTGACGCACCGATACCGATGGTCGGCACCACGGCGGATTCCGTGATTTCGCGGGCCAGCGGCTCCATGGTGCC